>APFE030152351.1:0-119402 GCA_000404065.3 Pinus taeda
CAGAACAGAGGATCAGCTGGCTGACATCTTGACAAAACCATTGCCAAAGAAAGGTTTTGATCATTTCAGGAAATGCCTGGGTATGCAGCAGTTGAAATTAAGGGGGAATGTTGGAATTTAGTTCCAACTGCATCACATAAATGCTGAACAAAGATTTGATCCACAACAGTTATTTCATATTGTTCGGTGCCGCAAAGTCTTCTGATATTTTTTGAGCATTAAATTCAGAAATTAAATCCCCTGTAGACAGCCGTCTTATTTTTGCTGAAAAGGCATCACCGCCTTCTGTAATAAATACAAAGATAACTATCAGCAGATATTTTACTTAGTTTATTGTTTAATCAGATTTTTATTTTCCTATAAATGTAACACACAATAGTTCTGTTTTCAAGTGCAAGAGAGGTAGCGTAAGCAGAAAAGAACAACAATTCTGTTTTCTGTGTGAGTGTAAGAGATTTCTGAACAGTAGTTCTGTTTTTGTACTTGAGAGAAAAGAGTGAAGGTTAGAAGAACAAGTGTGTGTCTCTTCTGTAAATGCACAACAATGCTGAACCTACGATTTTTCTGAGATAGACAATCGATTTCTGGAACTGAAGTGTTTCTCTTGTAACAGCTAAGTTTACTGTATCAGTTTTGTTTACTGTTCATGAATACAAGTTTACTGTTTTGCTGATTTTCAGTTGTTGTTACACCAAGTGTCAAAAACACTTTGATTTTACTCTGTAAGTTTATAAGTGATTTTGACGCCTAACTTCTTAAAGTGACTTAGCGTGAAAATCGTGTTGCTGCAACACCGTTTCCAGTGAGCAGTTTTTTCTGTTTTTCTGTGTTATTAAAAACAGAGTATTATTTCCTATTGCTGCAACACCACGATCAGCGTTGCTGCAACACCATAATCCTGTTGCTGCAACACGAAGTCCAGAAAACGAAATTTTCAGTTTTCTGTGCAGAAACAGAGTATTTTTGTGTTGTCTGTTTGTTAAGGAATTTAGCAGAAAATTCCACCATTGTATCATAGCATTGTTCTCTGGTCTTTTGTGTTTGAAATCACCATAAAATTCCAACAATTCCATCACCAGCCCAATATTATCGTTAAATTCACGAGGTGCCTCCAACCCAATCCAAGGGAGCAGTGACGCTTCCACTTCCGAAGTACCCTGATACCTTGCGTTTTTTATTATTTCTTTATGCCGTTGTCATTAGTTGTTAATTTAATAGCGAAGATAGTTATTATTAGTTCTTGTTATTTAAGAATGCAGGTTAGTTGATTACTGTTATTTCGAAAACTAAGTTACTTTGAATTATTCTGCTTTCACTCAAATCAGATATTTGCAAGGAAGCAGAATTTTCATTTCAATCAGAGGACTCAGGATATTAGGCAGTTAACTTTATTTTCATGGAAAATAAATTCTTAACCAAATCAATAAAAAAATATTTTATAAAAAAAATAGAATATTTTTAATAAATCTGTATAACATATATAGATATTTAATAAAACAAATAAGACATAAATTTATTTGAAAAAAATTATCTAATAAAATATAATTAATCAAATTAATTTTAAGATTTCAAAAATAAAATATACACATTAAATCATTTAAATTGATTTATTTAAGTTAATACCACGCATCTCATTATCCAAACAAAAGGTATCAGCCATATGGTTAGACACCTTTGGATAAACATATGATGGTTTTCTTATTAATATGATACCAAACCAAAAATGATCAAACATGTTGTATGGCAATATAGATTTAGAAAAATGAAAATAAAAACACATGATTAGATAAACATGTGATGCCATTTCTCATTAATATGATATATATAAATACAATAGTATGTGATCATTGATTCATTTTTCAAAATAATTTTTACTCTAAAGATCATTCATGTTCACTTGAGACTTTTCATATTTTCTCTTAATTGATTAATACAAATTTATCATAGCCCCTGAGGATTAGATTACCAATATCTACCCCCTTAGTATGAAGAGGTATATATGAGTATAGGAAGAAAGATGAAATATAGTAGTTAATGTGCTCTTTGAATTTGGTGGTTTAAGAAATTCTGCAAATGAAATGAGTAGTATAAGTCAAAATATTCTAATAAACGATGGTTTAAGATTGATCACCAACTCTGAAGCTTGGTTTGAAGTAGTTCCCAAAATAATGATTAGTTTACGCAAAAGTTGATTTCTTCTAAGAAATGGAAGTGCTCATAGAACAAGCTACTTTGAATTACTCTACTCCAACCAGATGCTTGCAAGGAGGGCGGATTTCACTCCAACCAGATTCCTTGAGGTCTTAAGCAATTAACCTTACTTCCAAGAAAAATAAACTCTTAATCAAGCAAATATATAAATATTTTACATACAAAATATTATATTTTTAATAAATCTGCTTCTTAATGAAGCAAATAAATAAACATTTTATATACAAAAATAATATATTTTTAATAAAATCTATATAACATATATAGATATTTAAGGAAAAAAGATAAATAAAATTTGATTTAAAAATAATAATAAAAAATATAAAATAAACAATCAAAGCAATTTTAAGATTTTAGAAATAAAATATACACAATAAATCATTTAAACTAATTTATTTAAGTTAATACCACACATCTCATTACCCAAAGAAAAAGTATCAACGATATCGTTAGACACACAAAAATGAGAATACAAATTTTGACAAACATATGATGTTTTTCCCATTAATGATACCAAACGAAAAATTATCAAACATGTTGTATAGCAATATAGATTTAGAGAAATGAAAATGTGATGTCATTTCTCATTAATATGATACACATAAATACAATATCATGTGACCACTGGATTCATTTTTCAAAATAACTTTTACTCTAAAGATCATTCATGTTCACTTGAGACTCTTCATATTCATTCTTAATTGATTAATACAAATTTATCATAACCCCTGAGGGTTAGGTTTCCAATATTGACCCCCTTAATATGAATAGGTATATATGAGTATATGAAGAGGTATATATGAGTATAGGAAGAAAGCTGAAATTTGGAAGCGTATAACAGTTAATGTACTCTTTCAATCTGGTGGTTCAAGAAATTCCACAAATGGAATGGGTGGTATAAGTCAAAATCTTCTACTAAATGGTGGTTTAAGATTGACCACTAAATTTGTGACGCAAGAATCAATTCTTTTGAGAAATCTCAACAATTGACCCCACGTTTCAATCTCCTTTACAGTCCAATCTTCCAAAAACACTAATCTAATTACCCTATACAAGCCCAGCAACGGATCTTTCTTTTTATTTGATAGCACCGCTCGCGATACACTATAGATCGTAACACATTAGATCCAACACTCCATATTCTATCGCATAATCGCAAGTCGCAAGGTTTCAGGTTCTGGAGCTTTCCCTTTTGTATTGTTGTGATGTGATAGATTGCAATTGCACATCATAATGTCACACAATCAGGTCTTGGTAACACACAAGCCTTCCTGCAATGCGAGATTTCATGATCACACTTCACAACTCCTTAAGGCCACAGTCTGACCACACTCCACTGTCTGTTTGCGATGTGATATTGCGGTGATCGCATATCAAAATTCTCCAAGGCTTGAGGTCCACCCCTTGCAAAGAAATTTTTTGTGATGCGATGCAGGTGATCCAATGGTCGACAAAATTTCACACCATTGGTTGGACTTTAGATCAACGACTGAGATCTTTAAATGGCTAAACACTGTTAATAATACAAAGGCCTACGATTTCTTTTGGAATCTGAGTTTTATATCATGAGGCATAAAAATAGAGAAACACTTTATTCTATCCCAAATACAAATAAATAAAGGCAAATGAGAGTTTCCACAAACTTAATATATAATAATACACATGGCATCATTTATTCATAATAAAAATATTTTTCCAGAGTCTTGCCTTTAGCTATATTATAATGATTAAAGACCTTTGTTTCAATCTTCAACCCTCACTATAACTTGACTTTCACTTCACTCAATCCTCTCACTCTCTGCCCATTCCAATCCTTCTACATTACATTTTTCTCCTTTTTACCATCGAATGCCACTCTAACTAATCAATCTCTATCTTTAAAAATTATAACAACTTAATCTCTATTTTCAAGCTCTATCACACCCTTAAGCTAACAACTTATCTTTGAATCTAAAGTAAGAAAATTTCCTAAATTATTACAATAAATGAAATACAACTCATTTCTTCAGAGATCCAACCCTCTCGGTAAAAATTGACTTTCGACCACTTAGGTCAGTGAAATTCAACTTGTTTAGCCACAACATGTGAAAAAAATTTCACATTGCTGGCTAAGTCTAGATGCTCCTGCATCAGACTCCCGAGGAAGAAAAGAATCATCCTTCAAACTTTTAGGACTTAATCCATACTTCTAAAACTCTGTTGTTGTCAACTAGCTAGCATCCTCTACTGGTTGTCCTTTCCATTTGACTAGATATTGGAAATAAGTCTGTCCTCTAGTTCTTTTGGATACTCTTTTCTCCAAAACAACTTCTATTTCTTTCTTAGTTGTCTTTGGCGTTTGTTCTTCCCAGTTCAGAGTTTGAAATTTATCTCTTGTAGTTTCCTCCTGTAGCTCTATCTTTTCCTCTTTGTATGGATACAAATCTACAACATTGAAGATAGGTGATATTCCAATCCCTTCTCGTAATTCAATTTCATAAGCATTAGCTGAAAATTTTCTTACAATTGAACATGGTCCTATCTTTTTTCATTTTCAGTTTATTGTAATTTTTGGCATAAAATCTTTCTTTTCTCAAATACATCATCACTAAATCTCCCACTTGGAATTATTTCTCTCTTCTTTTCATATCTACCCTCTGTTTGTATTTATCATTGCTTTCCCACAATCTGCCTTTGGCATCTTCTTGTAGTCTCTGCATCTGCTTTGCAAACTCTTTAGCTTTTAAACTTCTTGTCTCCTATTTACCCAAATTTATGAGTGGATTCATTCCAAAAACAATCTGAAATGGACTCATTCCAGTACTTCAGTTTGGAGTATCATTATAAGAAAACTGAGCCTGAGCTAGTGCTAAATCCCACTGCTTATGATTTTGATACACTAAACTTCTCAATATGTTTCCCAAGCTTTTGTTTACTACTTTAGCCTGTCCATTTGTTTGCAGATGGTATGATGAACTAAAACTGAGGTTAGCTCCTAATTTCTTCAAAGAGTTCTCCAAAAATGCCCTACAAACTTTATATCCCTACCATACACAATAGTTACAGGTAATCCATGTAATCTTACAATTTTTGAAAAGAATAGATTAGCCATGTGTGTTGTGTCACTAATTTTCTTAAAAGTAATGAAATGTGCCATCTTGGAAAATCTATCTACCATAACATAAATGGAATCATTCCATTTTTGAGATTTTGGTAACCCCAAAACAAAATGCATGCTAACAGCATCCCACGGCTAGTTTGGTATTGGTGATGGATGATACAATCCTATGTTCTAACTTCTCCCTTTTGCATGCTGACATATCCCGCATTTCTCAACAAATATCTTAACATCAGTTTGTGTTTTTGGCCAATAATAAAAACCATTCACCTAAGCAAAGGTTTTATCTTGTCCAAAGTGACCAGATAATCCTCCACCACGTTTTTCCTTTATTATGTTTTCCCTCATAGAACATTTGGGAATACATTACTTGCTACCTTTAAACTTTAAGCCTCCTTGGATGAGATAGTCTAACCATTGACTTTTGTTATGAATTATTGGATTTTGCACTACTGTATAGATATCTTTGAAATTTGTATAATCTTTCTACATTTCAATCATTTCTTCAAATCCTACAACACCAAATTTGAATTCTTGTACAATAAAAATTACCCTACTCAATGCATCAATGACTTTATTCAACTTACCACTTGTGTGCTTTATCACAAAAGTAAAGCTCTGTAAAAATTCAATCCACTTGGCATGCTTCTGCTTCAACTTCGGCTAGTTGTTTATGAACTGTAATGCATGATTGTCAGAATACAATATAAACTCTTTCGGCAGCAAATAATGTCTCCATTTTTTCAAGGCTTGTATAATAGCATAAAACTCTTTATCGTAAGAAGAATACTTCTTCTTCTCTTCATTCAATTTCTCACTAAAGTACGCTATCAATCTTTTTTCCTGACTCAGAATTACACCAACTGCAACTCCACTAGCATCTGTTTCAACTTGAAATACCTTTTCAAAATCAGGCAAAGCTAAAATCGGTTCTTCTTTGATTTTCCTATTCAACAATTTAAAATTCTTGTTTGCTACTTCTGTCCACTTGAATTATTGATTAATCTCCTTAATTGTTTCAAGAATTGGTGCACAAATCTGAGTAAAAACTCTAATAATTTTTTTGTAAAAACTTGCAAGACCATGGAAGCTTCTTACCGCAAATATATTTATGGGAATAGGCCAGTTCCAAATTGCTTGGACTTTTCCTCGATCCATTTTCAATCCTTCTTTAGAAACTACAAATCTCAAATAAATCAATTCTTCCTTCATAAAACTACATTTCTTCAGATTTATCACTAGTTTCTCTTTCTGTAGAGTTCTTAAAACCAATTTAAGATGCTCTAGATGTTCCTCCATACTTTTACTAAAAACTAGAATATCATCAAGATAAACGATAACAAACCTGCCTGCATATTCCTTCGAGACTTCATTCATCAATCTCATGAATGTGCTAGGTGCATTAGTGAGTCCAAAAGGCATCACTAACCACTCATACAACCCACTGTTTGTTTTAAATGCAATCTTCCATTCATCTCCTTCTTGAATTCTTATTTGATAATATCCACTCTTAATATCTATGTTAGTAAAACACTTTGATCCACTCAAACAATCCATTAAATCATCCACACGTGGCAAAGAAAATCTATATGTTATTGTGATCTTGTTTATGGCTCTAGAATCTGTGCACATATGCCATCCACCTCCTTTCTTTGGACTATGTACTGTTGGTACAACACATGGACCAAGACTCTCTCTGATTAGTCCCTTATACATCAGTTCTTACACTTGTCTTCCAACTTCTGCATTCCCTTGAGGAGTTAATCTGTATGCTTCTTTATTTGGCAAACTCACTCCTGGTATTAGATAAATATGATGACTAATACTCCTGATCAGTGGCAATGCATTCGGTAACTCATCCACAATAATATCAACAAAATCATTTAACAGATTTTTGATTTCTTGAGGTAAATCTTCTAAGTTTGTGGAAGTTAGAATTACTGTCGGTCTTCCTATGATAGCAAAATTCATTTCTTCACCTTTCTCAATCTCTTGCAACAACTCCTTTCCACTCATTAGCATAACGTTGGTCCCAGATGCTCCTTTGTCAGCGTCATCCTTCAATGGTAGCAATGTATGCTTAGTCCCATCCTTCTCTAGAGTATAAGTGTTCTTCCTTCCATCATGAATATCTTTTCGAACAAACTTCCACAATCTCCCCAAAAATACATGGCATATATCCATGGGTATTACATCACATAATATTACATCCTTATATGTACCAATCTGTATTTCAACCTTGCATTGTTCTATTACAATAATTTGATGTCCTTTCTGCAACCACGACACTTTGTAAGGAGTACGGTGCAATGTCTTTGCTAATCCAAGCTTGTCCACCATCTCTGTAGAAACAAGGTTGTCAGTGCTTCCACTATCAATTATTACCTTACAACACTTACCTTTTGATTTACAAGTAGTTTTGAATAAATTCTTCCTCTGTGCTGGCTATTCAATCTCTTTCTCTGTCTTAAGCAATGTACTTCTCAACATCAGGGATTATCCTACTTCAGGGGGTTCTTCCTTCTCCATAAGTCAAGGTGTTTCTGGCTTCACTTCAGGCACATTCGCATTCCTATGACTTACTAATTTATTATGAGGACAATCCCACTACACATGTCCCCATTCTCCATATATGTAGCATCGAACATCTCTTCCTTGGCCACTTCCTCTGGGCAAAAATCTTCCTCTATAAAAATACCCTCTCTACGACACTCTACTACTTGAACTGCCTGCTTCATGCTGATGTTGCTATCCCTTGAGTTTGGTAGCTCCTCTACCTCTTATTGCGCTTCTTCCTCTATTCCTTAGATTCTGTTTTCTCAACATCTTCTCCTCTACCTTCAAACTCGCTTGATAGGCATCCTCAATAGTCTTCAAACTTAACAAGCTAATCTCGTCTTGTATGTCATATCTTAAGCCATTGATATATATGGCTACCTTCTTCATGTCATATTATGCATGTCCTGCTCTAATACTTAATCTATAAAATTCTTTTGTGTACTCTTTAACATACATTCCTTTTTGTAGTAAATTCTACAACTATTTAAAAATATTTAACTGATAGTCCTTATACATAAATTTGGATTTCATTTTACATACTGTTTTGTCCCATTGCTTGATCTTGGACTTTCCTTTCCTCGTTCTGGATGTTTGTAGCTCATTCCAGTAAATGGATGCATGTCCCTTCAATATGGTGACTGCAAATCTCACCTTCTTCTTATCATCATACTCCTCTTCATAGTTGAAATATTTGTCTAATGACTTGATCCAATCCATTAGTTCTTCTGCATTGAGACTCCCTTCATACGTAGGAATTTCCACCTTTGGTTTTCCTCCTACTTTCGCCAACACCTTGACGACTTTGGTAGTTTCATTTTCCTCCTTTTCTTCTTCTTCTTCAGAAGATTCTTCTTTAAAACTATCATCCCCTTCATCAGGTGTTCTTCTATAAGTAGTATCAATTGTTTCCGTCGTCGTATGCAGACTTCAGATCTCTTCCAGCATAACTATATTTTCTTCCGGTCTTCTTCAACCAATGCCATCTCCTCTCCTTGTTGGCATGTTACTGCAATCAACTTTAATCTCTCTATGCTCTGATACCACAAATGATGCAGGAATCAATTGTTTTGAGAAATCTCAACAATCGGCCCCGCGTTTCAATCTCCTTTACAGTCCAATCTTCCAAAAACACTACTCGGATTACCTTATGCAAGCCTGAAAACCGATCTTTCTTTTTATTTGATAAAAATACTCACGATACACTGTAGATCGCAGCACATTAGATCCAACGGTCCATATTCTATCACATAGTTGCAAGTTGCAAGGTTTGAGGTTCTCAAGCTTTACCTTTTGTATTGTTGCGATGCGATGGATCTCAATCGCACATCACAATGTCACACAACCGGGCCTTGATAACACACAAGCCTTCCTGCGATACAAGATTTCACGATCACACCTCACAACTCCTTAAGGCTGCGGTCCGACCACACTCCATTATCTGTTTGTGATGTGATATTGCAGTGATCAAATATCACAATTCTTCAATGGTTGAGGTCTGCCCCTTGCAAACAAGTCTTTTGCGATGCAATGTGGGTGATCCAATGGTTAATGAAATTTCACATTGTTGGTTGGACTTTAGATGAACGACTGAAATCTTTAAACGAATCAACATTGTTAATAATAGAAAGGCCTATGATTTCTTGAGTTTTATATCGTGAGGCATAAAAACAAAGAAACACTTGATTCTATCCCAAATAAAAATAAACAAAAGTGAACGAGAGTTTCCACAGACTTAATATATAATCATACACACGACACCATTTATTCATAATAAAAGTATGTTTACAGAGTCTTGCATTTGGCTCTATTATAACGATTAAGACCTCTATTTCAATTAGGAATCCTCACTCTAACTTGACTCTTGCTTCACTCAATCCTCTTGCTCTCTTACCATTCCAATCTTTCTACATTACATTTTTCTCCTTTTAATCACTTGAATCCCACTCTAACTGATCAATCTCTATCTTTAAAAATTCTAACAACTCAATCTCTATTTTCAAGCTTTATCACACCCTTAAGCTAACAACTTATATTTGAATCTAAAATAAGACAATTTCCTAACTTATTACAATAAATGAAATACAACTCATTTATTCAGTGATACAACCCTCTTCATAAAAACTTACTTTTGACCACATAGGTCAGTGAAATTCAATTTGCTTAGCCACAACATGTGAACAAAATTTCACATTGTTGGCTAAGTCCAGATGCTCCTGCATCACTTTGAAACTTGGCTTGAAGTAGTTGCCAAAATAATTATTAATTTAGGCAAAAGTTGATTTCTTCTAAGAAATGGAAGTGCTCGTAGATGGTGGTTTAAAGCCGATCACAAAATAATATCTAGAAAAAGTTGTAAGTCTTCTATTGAGTGGTGGTTTAAGGAAGACCACAATCCAAATCATGCTCATGGAATACTAGTTTGGCTACAAATTTGAATCTAGCTCTAGCTAACTTAATTTTAGGTTTTGGTTTCTTGCTCTAGTTTTGGTGGTGACTCAAACTTGGTTTTTTCCATTTGATCAATAGGACTTCAAAACTTGAATCGTAACAATCAATCATTTTCCCGTCTCAGATACAAGGTGAGAAGCTATAAACCTCTCCATTACAAGATGTGTCAATAATCGAAGATGGATTCTATGGTATGAGTAATACATATTCTTTGTTTTTTATGACTATTACGAAGACTTCATCCATTGAAGATCAATATTTACTCTTGCAAGGTTCTTATGGCTGTAACATTTGTCTCAAGGATTATTATTCTTTTGACAATTGTCATAAGGATGAATGTAAAAGCACTCATTCTTCATGTGACCAACTTGATAAGAATATTGAAAATGAGAAATATAATATTGAAATGGAGGAAACAAACATGAAATTTGTTGAATAAACTTCAGACTTTCAAATTGGATTAGTTTGAAAAAACTTGAAATGTCAAATTCCACTTCATTTTATTGTGCAACACGATATTTGTGCTTATTGCTGATGAATTATTTCTAATGTTTGATCATAGGATTGGCAAGTGAAAATACAACTTCATCTTTATTTTAATATGCATATCATGTGCTAGTTGTTGATAAGAATTTTCTGAGAAGAAAAAATAAAGTAATTTAGAACAAGGACTAATTTAGCATGATGGTTCTTTTGTTGTAATTATTATTATTGAAGTTGTGATTCAAGTTGTAGAAATTCAATTTTTTCTTGTGAATTTTGTAAATAGGTAAGAACATCTATGAGAGTGGCTTGAAGATTTTGACTTCAGTATTAACAATAAATAATATCATAATACTGAATCACTCTCCTGCCTTATTAATTGAAATTATTTTTCAACAATTTAGACTCAACAAATGAGGAGTGTTATTTTCTCCCAAAATTTAGATTAAACAAATGTACAGTGTGATTTTCTACCAAAAATATATCTATGTTTACAATGAAAATTAACTAGTAAACTTACAAATGAATATTTGCAAGGTACAAATATTCTTAATGTTCAATTGAATTAATATTCAAGATTAAATATGCCTTGTTTGCTTTTTATTTTATTACTAGATTCATTAATTTAAATAGATGCCTACATAAATGAAATGGGTTTATTCTTCTAACCTATAATATACTTCATTGCCAAAAACAATATTTCTAGCATTTGTTGTGAAAGATAGCTTCAGGATAAAAGAAAATTCTGGTTGCTAGAAGCTTCATTAAACCTTAGAAAACAAAATTTTCAAATGCAGAAAATATGGTGATGTTAGCCATCGAAGGCATATGAAGAAAATGATATAAAATTTCTTGGAAACAAGGCTTTTCCACTAAATAACACAAATTATTCAAAGAATGACAAATCTTGAATTAATTGAATATAATTTCTTTCCTTAGGATTATACTTTCTTCTTATATGCGATCTCCTTTTCATGCAAGCATGACCCTATTGCGAGGATCAAATTAACTATAATAAAAATATATGTTGAGGGTTACAAGTATTGTCATTGTGCATTGGATTGGAGAATAAGGAATGTCATCATCATTGATTATTTTCCTAAAAAATTGACATCTCCAAGCTCTTCTTTTTGAATATCCATTTCTTGATGGAAAAGGGAGTAGCAATAAGATGGATCATATATAGAAGCTCCTTAAACATTAGCATGAGTAGGACAGGGATATTCTCACGCATACAGGTTAATAAAAGAAAGAAATATGTGAAGATACTCTCAGCCTCTATATCCCATATCAATGAGAATATCAATCAAATGGAAAATCTGATAGCTTACCACCAAAACTGCTATCATCCAAAATAAAAAAACTGGTAAAAAATAATGAAAACATTACATATTGAAGGGGATTGGCGTTCCAATATGAAACTAATAAACTAGAAAACAAGTTTACAGACCAACAATAGTGCATATGTCTGAAAGCTTATGGCTTTGACACCATTTTTAGAAATAGAAAAATAGAGGGCACATTTAGATAAGCATGTGATGCCATTTTTCATTAATACAATATCTTGTAATCATTGGATTTATATTTCAAGGTATATTGTAATCTCAAATATGATTCTTGTTCCATTGAAACTTTTCATAATTTATTTTCAAATAAATGATATAATTTATCATCATTTAAAAATAAAAATTATAACATATGTCAATAAAAATAAAAAAATTTCAAATTACTTTTAAAAAGAAAACCAAAGCAAGAGAAAATGAAAACTTTAAACAATGAAAAAAGAACATGTCATGAAAGGGATTTCTCTTGGAAAGAAAGAGATATTTGGAGATCATAACTTATTTTTATAAAAATTACATGTTATTCACTTTTGTTTTACAAGACAAAACTTCGTCAACAAAATATTAACTGCATTAGGGGTGAATCAATATCTCTTTAGTTTTTCACATAATTGGTTAGTTTATTAAATTAAACATTCAAGAAAAAATTATTAACATCACATCAATTGAACAATACACAAAATATGTAGTTCAACAAACGTTGCATTATGTATGGGTTACATACAACAATTTACCAGCAGAGTTGGAAGGAAGTGAAAGACTCCACAATGCCTATAGGAGTCTTCAACCTCCTTTACAACCAACCACTCTGACACCACCAACACTATTTCTATCTCTGTTGCTACACTCATTTCCCTTCAACTACCACAACCACCATCTTTGCTACTACACTCTCCCTACCTTTGTTGTTGCTACTGCTATTGCTACCTCTCATTCTACATCACTTTTTGCCACATGCTATTACTGTGTTCAACAAGAGACAATCATCATTGTCACCATCTACCTCTAGAAAAATTATTGTCTCTGCAAAAGAAAGTAAGCCTTGTTTTAGATTATAACCAAGGTCTGAGTGTTTTGGAGACACTTCCTCTTGGTCTTCCTATCACAGTGTTGTCAACAAGGTTTCGTTGCTTATACTGCATTAAAGAATACTATTATTCATTATGATGTCACCACCATGTTTACATAAAAAAAAATATTATATCTTCATCATATATAGAGTCATACATACATTAAATGCCAGGGTTTCTACTATATTTTGTTGTGTGAAGGTTATGATCATATTGTTCCACTTAACCAAACAAATTTATACTATAACAATGATGGGAGCCATGCTACAATCCATAACAACATCAACGTTAAGGGTACTATCATTCTTTTTATGTCAAGGTCTGTATTGAAGGTTCTTCAAGCACTTTAATGGTCAACTTACTCTTACTGCTCTTACTTGGTTACACACAGTATGCCCATCCTAGCTTCTGGTCAAAACTTTTAAAACAATAATAGTGAGTGACCATGATAAATCCCCTGCAATACACCATTCAAAATCATTGCATAAGTAATATCTGACTATCATCAAGTTTGTTAATCAAATCATCCAATCAAGCTTAGAAAAAAGTGAGCTGATGTTTCTTGTATGGCTACAAGTTGATATGCAGTGCTGACACTTAGATTTTCCACACAAATATGGTGCTATAGTTAAGGGTTGTGAGTTACTTCTATGCTTCCTCAACTCAACAAATGTCACTATAGCATGACAAGATACAAGGATTCTGTGCCGGAGTTTATGTCTAACTTCTAGGTGTAAACTTACAATTACAAGATGTCAAACCCTAGATGGCAATGTAATTGCATCCAACATTGTATTTGTTGCAATTATCAAGAAAAGGATCACCCAATAATATAGATTTCAAGGCACCTAAGTCTCCCGATATTCACACCTCTCTTTCTTTTGTTTTGTTTACAACTTAGAATTTGTAGTCAAATGCAAAATTTAGACAAAAGGATTGCAACACATTGAGTTTTGTAAATATCATAGTTGAATTCTTGAACATATGGACCCATGTCTTGCATTCACATGATAAAATATCCAAAAATTATAATTTATGCACTCAATAGAGTATTTTTGTAGGAATGTGATTCTTGTAATACCAATGCATGCACATAATGCCAATTTAAGGTCGAGACTCGAATGCAACAAACCATGCCAAAGGAAAGACACTTTAATTTTTCACTTCACACACACACACACACACAAATATATAATAATATATAAATATATATATATATATATATATATAGATATATATATATATCTATATAATATATATATATATATATATATATATATATAATATAATATATATAGATTTATGATATATATATATATTATAAAGGTTTTTTTCCATCACATAATTGGTAAGGTTCTGGTCATGCACATTGCATCGTATATATCCCTACTCATAACTCCAATAGATGCACTTGCAAAAGATTATAGCTGCCATTTAAGAAAAACAATCACTATGATCTAATTGATTAGTAAACCTCTAGCATAGCAATCAAGTATTGAATTTTTATTGTAGTTAGAGTGGTAATATAGTGCGGTCTCAACGTTGATTGATTTGCAGACCATAAAATTCAGAGAGGTATGCTCCAGTTCCATCACTACCTATGTAAGGTATCTACATCCTTCAATAACATAACCTAAGCACAAATAAACCATTAACACAATCAAACACTATATTGGTTTAGCGATGAATTTAGTCCATGGAGCATGTTCACTCTAGCTAAACACTAGTCTAGATCTTCAACAAGCCCCTTTAGAGACCACTTGCAAAATCAAGACAAGCAAACCTACAAACTCCCCCTGTTTTAGTGTGTCTACCAATTGTGTGCTAATGCATTTTGAAACATGTTTTATTTGCCAGACCTTGATGGTCTTGTCTTCCTTCCTGGTGAATGTCATTCCTTATGGATTTTGTGGGGTTCATGTCAAGCTGCTTCAACAATATCCTGCAAAATGTACAAAATGATGGCATAAATAACACTCTACAACTGGTCTCAATAATGAAGAAAAATAGTTGTAATTCCTACTGTCATAGGAATATGGGACCTTGTCTTATCTTCCAAAAAAATGCTTCTAGGGCTTTGATAAAACTCTTTATCAATACTCATACTATATCCCTTGCAGTCTGTAGCTCTATGTCCGTAGTGAAAACATTCATAATAATAACTATAAAATGTGCTTCTATACCTCAGTGTATAGGGTGAAGCTTTGCTGAAGGTGTCTCACTCTTGAGAATACCCAAGGATTTGTTGTTATCCATTTTTGAATTGTCTTTAACGATTTGGAATTTTTAATGCATCATCTTGTTTCTTCAGTTATTGGGCTTCCATCATTCGGTGTTGCTTGATTTGTGCATGACATTGAATTTGGGATTCTTTCCATTTTTGGCATGAGGCTTCCTTTCATGAAACTTCTTTTCTTCCTTGAAATGTGTTTTCTCTTCATATTTGGGATGATGTTTCTTTTCATGTGGTTGCTCTTCATCATTGGGTTGAGGCTTCTCTTCTTCAGCATGTGGCTTTTCATCATTTTTGGAGCATGAGGACTCACCAACATATCCAAGAACTGTATTAATAAGTGATGATCTCTCGAAATTGATAATGTCATCCAAGACCTGTGAACCTTTCAATTTATGTTTCATCTTGTCCAATTATTCTCTCAATGTGACAATTTCCTACTCATGGATCATGTAGTCTTATTCCTTCTTCTTCATCTGATTTCTTAAGACATCCTCACTCCTTTTGGCTTCTTCAAGGTTCGTCTTCAAAGTAGTGATTTTCTTGCCATTTTCTTTACCTTTTTATTCCACTTGATTTTTCTTTTTCCTTGAGCTAGCTTTTCAAAGTACTTTCTGTCTTGTTCAATTCTTCTAACATGCTTTTGAGGTGCTCCACATCCTTCTATGCTGCATCAAGTTCTAGATCCTTTTTGGGAGTTTTTTGTTTATTAATTTGATTTTGAATCTGGGTGATTTCAACTAGATACCATCTCTAGTTATCATAATACCTTGTCTTCTCAGACTTCAAATCTACAATTTACTTAGCAGCACTATTATACCAACCTTTGACCAAATCCCTATCCCAATCTAATTTACACTTTTTGTCTTTGAGGGATTTAATATATTCTTCAGGATCAACAACCATTTTATCTTCAACTATAGGTTCCATCTATCAAGTCTGAGTGCTATGAATTTGCCTTCAAGTTGTTAATCTTCCATCAAAGGACTGACTTTGATACCAATTGTTGGAAATATTGAGAGGGGGTGAATCAATATTTCCTTAATTTTTCATAGAATTGGTTAATTTATGAAGTTAAACATTCATAGCATTAATCAAGAAATAATTATGAAAATCACATCAATTGAAAAATACACAGAATATGTTTCCCAACAAGCTTTGAATTATGTATGGGTTACATTCAACAATTTAGCACCTAAGCTGGAAGGAAGTACAAGAATCCCTAATGCATGAAGATGTTTGTCGACAAAGTCTACAAGAATCTTCATCCTCTAAAATCAATCCCTCTAACACCATTGCTATTGTTTCTATATCTATTGTTGCACTCACTACCCTTACCTCAACTACCACTGCCATTGTCTCTACGACTACACTCGCTTTGCCTCTATTACTGCTATTGCTACCTCTCCTATTGCCACATGTTATTACTATATTCAAAACGAGGTAGTCATCACTGTCACCATCTACCTCCAACAACTCATGTGTCTTTGCACAAGAAATAAACAATTGTTTCAAATGATAACCATAGTCTCATTGTTTTGTAGACACTTCCTCTTGGTCTTTCTGTCATAGTATTGTTAAAAATGTTTCACTTCTTATATTGCCTTCAAGAGTATTATTATTAATTTTACTTTCACCACCAGGTTTACATAAAAATATCTATCACATCTTTTTCATATATCAGGGTCATACTCCCAGGTCATAGTCATACATACATAAATGTGAGGGTTGCTACTGTACAATTTTGTTTCAAGGTTATGATCATACTACTACACTTAACCAAACAAATTGATACTGTAACAGTGATGGGAGCCATGCTACAATCTATAACTACACAAGGTTAAGGGTATTGTCATGCTTGTGATGTCAAGGTCTATATCGAGGGTTCTTCACACACTGTAATGTTCAACTTACTCTTACTGATCTTACTTTTTTACACAAAATATGCCCATCCTAGATTTTTCTCAACACTTCTACAAAAATAATAATGAATTACCATGACAAAACCCCTACAATACACAATTCAAAAATATTGCATTATTCATATCTGACTGCCATCAGGTTTGTCCATCAAATCACCCAATCAAGCTCAGATAACAATGATTTGGCGTTTCTTGTATGACCAAAATTTTGTATACATGTATAATACATGATACATATAAGAGGATATGAGTTACTTCTTTTATATGATTTCTTTTCTAATAAATGTCATAGTAGCACAACAAAATACCATGATTCTATGCCAAAATTTATGTCTGACTTCTAGGTGCTTACTTCAACTTACAAGATGTCAAACCCTAGAGGGAAATTTAAATGCGTCCAACTTTGTCTTTGTTGCAATTATCAAGTAAAGGCTCACCCAATAATACATATTTCAAGGCACCTAACTCTTTCGATATTCACACCATTTTGTCTTTTGTTTTGTTTACAACTTAGAATTTGTGCTCAAATGCAACATTTTCTCAAAAGGATTGCAACACATTAATTCTTGGAAATATCATAGTTAAATTCTTACATAGATGGACCCTTGTTTTGCATTCACACATTAAAATATCCAAAAATTCTAATTAGTATGCTCAACAAAGTATTTATGTGTCATGTGATTCTTATTATATCAGTGCATGCACACAATGCCAATTCAATGTCGAGACTGGAATGCAAAACACCACTTCAAATGATATGCACTTTAAATTCACACTTCATGCATGCATATATATATTATATATCTATATATATATATATATATATATAATATATAATATATATAGATATAAATATATATATATATTATAATATATAGATATATATAGAATTTTTCTTTCCATCACATAATTTTTAAGGTTCTGGTCATGCACATTGCATCACATATATCCCTACTCACAACTCGAATAGATGAGCTTGCAACAGATTATAATTTCCATTCAAAAGATCACTCAAAGGATATAATTTAATTGATTAGGTAGCCTCCAATGTAGCAATCAACTACTAAATTGTTATTTCCATTAGAATGGTAATACATTGTGTTAAATGGATAAATTCCTCTTGCTGACAAGAGCAATCTCCCTAGATCCTAAAAGGAAACTAGAAACAAAACGACAATCAACCTAATTCCTTCCATAAATCTATCTTTTCTTGAATCATAAGCTAATAAGGTGAGAAATGGAAAATCGTACCTTATTATGACATGATTGTTGAAGATCCCTCTTTGTGCTTAAGTGCAACACCTCCATGCTTGAATCTAGACCTACAAACATGGAAACAGCAAAGGGTAAAAGTCATATGCATCATAAACGATTCAATAATTCAAACTAGTGATCAAGGAGACTAGTAAGAAAAATAATTCCAATGAAAAAATATAAATAACATCATTCCAACGAAAGAGTATAAATATCATAAACCATCCATGAAATTGATCAATTAATCCATTAAACAATGAAGTGAGAAGAAATGCTTGTTTGTATTGATTTCAGAAACATAAAAGAGCTACAAAACCTATGCATTGATGTTTTGAAGCTCCTCCCATTAATCTCAATCCTCTCCAAGAATGATAAGCTATACAACCTGATTACTCCAGCATAAACTTACTCTCAATAGTTTCCCTCATTCCCCCACCTATGGCTTGGTTAAGTAGGCCAAAAGGAAGTAGTTTGAGATCCTTAGTCCAAGGATGAGATCCACTAAAAGAGGGATGAGGGATCCTTAAATAATGGGAATTAGTTCCATAAAAAATGAGGTTAGGCTCCAATATACATGAGTTTGGGGCTTTCTGTTGGGAATGATTTGACCAATAATGCTTCTAGGTCTTACTTTTTATTGATCGACCTGCACAATTTTTGTTCAGGAACAGAGGACATATCTACATTGTTTTACAATGGAAGAAATTGCACATGTGCGATTTTTCTTTAGAAAAACCACACAGATGGTTAAAAGTAGGGTTCTGTATGAAGAGATTTAGAAATTCCACTTTATTCAAAGTATATAAGTTGTTGACTTGAAAGGGAGTGCTTCATGACACTTGGATGGATGGTGAGAGATCCAATTTTTATGATTTATTTGTCATGGTGACAAAATTAAGTGTAATAGATTGCCGCCTGAAATGCAAAGTCAGAAAATTTTGAGGACTGAATTACTTTATCATATCAAGGTTTGGATCAAATATCATGGTTGGAAACCTAGACCAGTCAATCAAGGATCACAATGTAATATAATAATCATCACTGAGGTAGGCATTCCCATACTCATAACATAAAAGTATTAAAGAACAATACCGAAATACATAATGTCAAAGTATATATAGGATGGACATAACCATCAAACCTAAAACTCTCTGTATAATCATGAATACAAAACTCCTCGTAATATGGATGGATGAAACTAGATCCAGGGTCTTGATCTCCATTTCTCAATCTATAGTACAAATGTAGCCATGCAATTAAATGTCTCAAAGTCAAACATGGAAAAAACCACTTGATTACTAGTCACTGATGTGAACAGTTAACAAGTGTGAGAGCAACCACTAATAATGATAATGGTTCTCAAGGTACTCCCAGTACAATCTACGAACTGCGAATAAGTGATATGAAGTTGAACACTCATAGAATCATTCAATCGAAGGCTAATGATGAGAAACTATTGTTGAAGGCAAGAAACCCGCTATTAAGGCATGCGATCTTCAAGGTACTGAAGCTTTCTAGATTAACTTCCAAGATAATGAGCTGAAGTCGATAGGAAGCAACCCGTCGCAGGAAAGCCTAGGACACAAAACAAAATATAAAGTTTTGAAAATAGTTTGCAAGGACTGACTCAAGGATGGACAATGCGAATGAAGTCAACAAATTGCAAGGTTATTTGAACTGAGGTTAGGTCTTCTATTTAACATATTAGTGACATGAAAAAATGACTTGGCAACATTTGACACAATGATAATACCCAAAACCAACTAAATAATTTCAATAAGGTTTGATTAACTGTGAGACAAATTTATTCCCCAACCCAGATAGATATGTGATGGAGTGTCATGTTGAGGAGCAACATACTACCTGAAATAAAAGAAACAAACTTTTCTTCTCAATTTTCCCCCACCATTACTGGAAAGTGCCTGTTTATTTTTTACAAGATTGAGGAGGATAACATATGCTTGTCCTGTAAGCTCACCCTTCAGATGAGCCCATCCAAGTATTTTTAACAAACCCTAAGAATGAATGGTTTGGTCCTGTTATGCTTGGCGAGTCCTATACTGTTTAATTTTTTATGAATCCAGTAAAGGGGTAACTCGATGTCTTTTTATTTTAAGATCTTGAAAAAGACACAGAAAGGAAACTCATTCAGTTCTTTTACCGTAAAATGTTAATGAGCCTAGAGAAAGTAAAGCTTAACATTTTTTTATTTTTAGAGAGTCAAAAGAAAAAGATAAGTAGACTCCATCAGGTTATTTTTCGTAAGTCTAGTCCCTCATGTCCGAAAAAGGATAAAATAATAAAAGAGAGAACTCTATTGACTATGTTCAGTGAACATATACCTTTTACATAAACAATCCTGGCTCAGTACTTAAAAGGGGTAAACTTATACTTAGTGGACAGTCGTTCATTTACTTTTACAATTTCGAACAAACAAGTAATCAACAATATTTTCATGTTTAAGAGTCTTAAAAAGGATAAAAGAGGACTCCATGGTTTCTCTTTTTCGTAAGTTTTAACGACTTCGAAAATGTGTTAAAAATATATTCATGTCATCGAATTTCATTTTAATTAATGAGCAGGGAAAGACAAAAAGAACACGGCATATTTATATGTGTTTTATGAGCATGAAAAGATAACAAAAGAATCTCAGGATTTTAATGAGTTTAATGTCTTAAAAATAATAACCGAAATATACTCGAGATAAGTTTTAAGTTTCATTTTTACACAAACATGAAACAAAGAAAAATTGTGCTTGAGGGTGGTTTCATTTTTACATAAGCTTGAAATAGAGAGAATCATGCGTGAAAGTGGTTTCATTCCCATAGCATAATGACTCGAAAGGCACATGCCCCCCAAAAAAATTATTTACAAGATCAAATGAAAAAATTGACTCAATTAGTGGGGGATTTGTTTCATATTTTAACCAGGTTGACACAAGAAAAAAAACTACCCTCATGAGACCTATTTTATTTCTTAATGAGATTCACATAGGAAAGGAACCATCCTCATGGAACCCTGTTTCACTTTTTAATGAGCTTGACACAAGAAAAGGAACTATGCTCATAATGACATATTTCAATTTTAACGAGGTTGACACAATAAAGAACTATCCTCAAAAGGATACATTTCATTTTTTAATGAGGTTGCCATAGTATAGGAACTATCCTGTATAGATTTTTTGTTCATGGCTTCCATATGGAAGAAACACATGACAAGGGACACCCCTTGATCATGGCTTCCAGAAGGTCTTCATTATATGGAAGAACAATTCTCTGGAAGGAATACATGTCAAGGGGATCAATAGGGATAAGAAAATCATATTCAAATGACGGCATTGATGTTTTTACCATATCAACTACTAGATATAAGTCAAAATAACTCAAGCACACAGTGAGAGGATCGCTTGCATTGGTAACTAAAAACATGGGATAGGTTGCCACATAATTAACCCATGGCAGGGTAGATACCACTTCCACATAAGGAACATTCAAGGGTGTCAAATGGCTAGTAGTTGAAGTAAGATCAACATATGAAAGTTGATCAACCGTCACAATGTTTCCTTTCTGAGGGAAGGACATCACGAAAAAGAGTGTCGATATGACAACTTTCATGGCATAGAAATCTAAGGGATCTTAGACTACCATGAGATCAATATAAACAATCTTAGCTTCCTAGGTAATAGGTAAGCTAACATATTTTGTGTAACATGCACAAGCTAAGGGGAATCCGAAGCTTGCCAAGTAGTCAAGGATTAAATACCGACAAAAGCACCTTCATATACATTTATGCAACACATATTCTTACCATAAGCCTTCACAATGATTTGGAAATGGGTGGAAGAAGGAAGACAAGGTTATGTGAGACTACTCCAATCAAAAGAAATAACCTCATTACATGGATGGGGTTCAAAAGGAATAGATGAAATGTCCCCATGTGAAGAAGTTTATAATTAACATGAATAACCTGAGTGTTATGAAGTTCACTATGTAATGGGAGAGTGGGATTGACTAAAGATGGAATTGATTCAAACAATTGATCAACAAATAGTCCATCAACCTAAGTGATACATGTTTCACCCTCCAATGGAAGAGTGGGATTGACTATACATGGATTTAGCTCAATCACTTCGTCAATTAATGGTAGATGGGGAGACAGTTCACAGTAATTAGTTAGAAGTTGTTATTTTGAAATATTAAGCTTTTCCAACAATTGAGAGGTTTCATCAATGTGAGGGCAAAGGTGACCATGATGAGTCCCTTTACATAACCTACAAGGAAACTTGACCTTAAGATTTTTCCCCAAAATATGAGAATCATTGGTTGATGGATCAAAAATAAGTTGATGAGAATTATTTGACCATACTTCCAAAACCTTAGGAATACCAGGATAGCTGATAAGGAAGTGGTAGACCTTACAAAGCTTGCAAGGGTATTTGGCTTACGATGCATTGTAGGAGTTCCCTCAACATTACCAATACTTACGGCCATTGTTGGCTGGTTGACTACTTTATTATCTTGCGTCTTTTTCTTCTTCCCTTTATTCTTCTTATTAGTCACTTGGTTACTAGCATCGAGGCTTTTACCAAGCGAAGAAGAATACAGGGAGGAGGACATGTTGGATAAAGAAGGTAAAGGGTCAATAATAGGTTAGTAATATTGAGATGGTTAACTCGATCAAGGTGAAAAAATCGATTGAGCTGGTACAATTGGAGTATTTGGAATTAAATAAATTGATAACAACCATAAAGGTAAACCTATTGTGAATCTGAGAAGTGATAATGAAGCCATATAAGGAGGACCGACCTTTCCAAGATTGGGAAAAGGACTAGGATTCTCGTTAATGGGCTTTCCTTGGTTAGTATATTCTAGACGGTTAGCCATTAGATTCAATCCAAATAAATTTTATTATTAAAATTAAATACTATTCACAATCTACACCTAAGGTCTTGTAAAAAGTAAAAACAAACAAAGTAACACACACTAAAAAATCTAGGGATTCAAGCCATACAAAATCACCTTTCATAGAGATCAATATTCACTAGTTGGTCATGAAATCCAATGTCGCAAAGATCAAAGTGAAATTTTTTATAGATATGAGCATTGGGAACTAGTTACCCTGTCAATTTTCTTAATGAAACACTCTGGTGCAAGTAACTTTGATATAAACCATCTCAAGCAAAGATTTCCCTCCAAAAAGTCCAAGTCATTCTAGTCAGTGTCTATTCCAGGTACAGTAGGACCTTCCCTATGTTGTCACCTTAGGTAGAGCCCTAGGATTATGGTCACTATGTTTACCAAATAGAACAATTTTTCTTGGGGGGACAGTCATAGATCATATGTGCATGCAAGGGTAGAGTAACAAGCTCAATCCGCTTGAAGGCTCCTCGACATGATCAATTGGAGGTTTACTTTCAAGTGACCCCAAGTACCTTTTGGTACCATTGTAATACTTGAAATTTTCTCTATGTTAGCCAATGATGTGGGTACGATCACTTCACCAGATCCGACATGATCTCATGCTTAACTCATGTATAAGAAGAGCTTCCTAGAGCAAAACATAAATAATTGGATTTTCTCTCCCTAACTCAATATTCTATGGTTTTCTTGTAGCTTTGGAAAGTTTTCTTCCTTCCTTATTCCAAAGCCCTACTATATAATCTACTGTAGGTGGAAAGAACCCTAAAAATAGTGAAAATTCTAGATGATTTTATTAACACTGTGTTATTAAGCTGTTATTTATGCAAATGGTAAATAGACATAAAACTGATTGTATTATGACTTGAAGCAAAATTATAATGCATTAAATATGAAATTTGTAATATTTTCATTTCAATGAACTCTAGCTAGAGTAAGTAAAGAGGTTCGACTTTAGATTATTAACTCCAAAATATACCACTTCTAATATTTCAATGCAATTGAAAGCTCTAAGTTGCAAACCACACAATGTAATCTATGCAAAATTTCCCTGAAAACTATGCAAATGTATTCTATGCACAATTTCTGTGAACACTATGAAAATGTAATCTTTGCACAATTTATGTTCATGAAATGAGAATTCTAACCATGCAAACATAATTGATGAGCCTCGGTATTGCAACAATAATGTTGCAACTCTCAAGGTTACTAAATTTAATTATCAACCTAGGGTTCATACAAACTTAAGAGGTATCGGCACTATATGTGTAACATACAATGTGTCCTTCCTTTGCTGTCATAATGTAATGGAGTGTATGTACTGTATGTACTGAATTCAAATCCTAACTAATTGAAGAGAAAGAAATGTTCGAAATGGAACTTTAACCTATTGGAAGAATGAAATAAAATTCTAAAATACACCATTTTATAACTAAATCCTAGGAGGCTTTGCTTCAAAATAATGCTAAGTTAACATGTATGCAATCCTACTATCCTAGGAATGCAGATTCAAACCATCAAACCTTCTACTGTTGTGCACGTAAATGAATAAAATAAATTTGTTTTTCTTTTTGTCTTATCCATGTGAGAGTGTGAAAGCTAATCTCTTTTGGTGATGTGCTAGGTGGCTTGGAGATGATGGTGAATGGTCAGAAGGCTTGGGAGACAAGTAAGGACCCTTTTCTAGCTTCCTAGAGGATTTTTTGTCAATTCGGTGATCCAAGTCCGGGTGTGACAAAGGACCCTTCCAAGACATTTTACTTTCATGATGTGTTAAATTGCATTTTTAAAAGAACATTAATGAATACATCTGCATGCTGTAAAGAAGAGGAACAGAGCAATCATTTGCAACATAAAAACATAAGTCATTGATAACAGAGTTCATCCAAGAGGGACTATGTCTCTGGGCCCTGATGCCAAGATGGTGTAGGCCACTGCATTAAGTGTTGTCAATAGTGATGATGTACACAACAGATGACGTCGTGATCATACAAGGAAAATTCCCTCATGCAGGAGTGGTGCCACGATATGTTCCACTACAGGAACTCTTAGTCAAAAGACCCCTATTAGTATGACACAAAAAATCTTGCATGATGAGCATCTCGCCAACATGGTATAAAAGGGATCTCAAAACAAACATGCATCGTGACACATGAGTATCCCATCAAAATACAACACAGGGATATCAAAACATAACATGACAAAGCATGCCAATAAGTACATCGCATAGATTATTCCACATCACATCAAGCAAGAATTAGGAAAATGAGTAAGACATGGGATCCCACATCAAGCATCAACAGGGATCTATGCAACACAATGCATAGAAAAGGAAGTACATAAATAGACTACATATACCTCACATCCAAGGGCAATTTGAAGAAGCATATGTCAAACTGGTGAAGCTATTCATGCCATCAATCTCATGGCATCAATCACATGGAAATGGTTGCTCGCACATGAATGCTAACACCTACATTCCACTTAGAAATGTGGTTGAAGAATAGAATGAGAAAATGAGAAATTTGAATGCACCATCAGATTTGTGGCTTTGAATAATGCAAAATCAACTGTCAAATTTCTGAATTCGAAGAAGTTGAGAATATGAGGCTCAAGGAATCGTTTAGATTCCCCCTAGATTCCTTAAAGATTCTGCTTCATAGTTGGACTGAAAATCCACAACTCTAAAGGTGAATCTAAGCTTGCCATTGCAATCCCTATGAAAAACCATGAAAAAAAACTATAAACTTGACTATATTCTAACATGGAGAAAAATTACCTGCTCGGGAAAATTTCAAGGATCCTGGTTCCACTCCCTGTTTCTGCAGCAATCATGGTTCCACCTCCATACTGAAAAATGGCCAAAAAAAGTAGAACTTTGATGGAGAAATGGATATAGCCATTGCATTCATGGAGTCGAAAAGTGTTGAAACCATATAAAATTTGTCAAATTCTGACAAAGTGAAAATTCGACACCCCTAAAAAATGTAGCCTCGAACTGCGTGCAATGCCTCCGCTACCTTGAAATGCGTGCCCTCTCTTGGTTCCTCCTCCATGCCTAGGTGCACTAGTCAAATCCATGTTTATATGAAAACCTGGGCGGATTTAACAAGGAGGCAATTTGGTGCCATGGTTAAGTTGGGAGATTCATTGAGGAGGGGTCGGGTGGTCAAACCCCGTCCCTCTCATTTTAGCATTTTATTGTAAAAAAATATCTGCATATGTTTTTTTGGGGGTCGGTTCCGCATTGGGTGGCCTGCCCCCATACTCCCTGCCAACTCTGTGTTTCTTTTGGTGCATTTAGTTTTGTTGGTGGTTGTGTATTACATATGGTGGTACACATTTAATGGGGTTGGTTGTTGGTTTAGTATGGTATGGTGGTTACTACACGGGGCCACCTAGTGGGGGTTAGCCCACGTGGGCCGGGCAGGTTCGATCCCCACTAGCCTCACTTTAATTCCCTTAATGTATTGTTATGGACAGGCATGGGTGGGGGTAGTGGCCCAACACCGCCCTTTTTATATATGTTTTTATGTTTTTTAATACAAAAAAATCATTTTTGAAAATTCCGAAATTTGGCTGAAGGAGACTTTTTAATTAGGGTAGAATTTCGCTCAGAATCTAGCTAGAGTTGGTTGGAATCTAGTGGCCAAGTTTTGTCCAAATTGTGGCCTCCTTAAGTCTGCCTAGTCAGCAAAAATTAAACCCAACTTTGACTTCTTTTGTCTTCCTCATGCAGACTCAGATTAACAAATTGTTCACATCCTGGCGATCAGGACAACGAGATCTAAAACTTGAACTTGATTCGGGAAACTTTCGAGCACTTTGGTTTTTGAGCTTCCATTAGTTCTCTTTGTCCTCTGTGTCTCTCTGGAGCCACATAGATCAATCCTCCCCACTGAGGAGCTTTTGGTCCTCCAAAAGCATGAAAAATAATTTGCAACTTCTTTGTACCTTGTCTGCATCACAAGCATCTTGAAAAATTCTTGCTTCCATCCCCTTCACCTTTGTTCTTTGGAGCCTTAGGCAATGAGCTGACACCTTCTACCTCTACAACTTGTAGTACATTGTTTCGTGAATTACATGCTTTAATTTAATGACCAACTAATGATCCAAATGTCCCACACTTGCCATGAGTTTATAACACATACTCGGTGGTAAAGTTTACCGCAAGATGGACATAATACCTTGGCTACAAAAACAAGGCCGATACATCATTGTTGTTTCAACAAGTGATGGAAAACACATCATCATTGCAACACATGATTTACAATCATAAATCCAAATATTATTTTTTTGAAAAGTGATGGAAACACGACATCACTTTCACAGTTTATCATGCAGCTCAAAGTAAGACCACACATCATTGTTGCTGACCAAGTAATGGAAAACACATCATCACTTTTACATTTTAAAATGCAACAAATTATTTACAAAAGTACAACTATGAAACGCTAACATATCTAGAAACCATTTTTCACTTATAATTGTGAATGTGTCACCTCCTTGTGACAATATTGCTTGTTGAACAAATGCTTCACCTGGTTCACGCACCGATGCTTTGTCTTTAAGGCACTACTCTGGATGGAGCCTCTAACAAGTGGCTCTTTGATGGCCACTTCTATCACAATGATTGCAGTAGATTTTCTTCGTCCATATCTGCTTAACCTGTTTCCTTTCATGCTGTTAAGAGGTTCTTTCACGCCTCATCCTTTTGTGTGCAACCATTCTTTTCCAATGCTTAGAAAATGTATGGTTATGTAATCCACAAAAGGTGCATTTTTTTCAATGCCATGTTTTACGTTCATTATTATCAACATAATTATAATAAAAATGAACATTTGAAGATCGAAAGTGGTTATAACTTCCCTTGTTGTCTCTGGTGTAAGAATGGTAATAAGAGCTTGCCTCATCTCTTTCCCTGCAATGGAAACTGTCATGGGATGATGGGGATGTTTTCCCATCATTATCTTTCCTCGATGATTGCAACAATGCCTCGAATGAATCTAATGCCTTTGAGCATTCTCCTTTAGTGTATCTTGAGCCTGCAAATAGATTCTCGTGCACAACCTCCAATGGTTGAGTTTTGCCTTGGTTATTAACACCAAGTTCTTCTCCCTCCTTATGCCTCATCCTTGTAAGGAGCCTCATGTTTGTCCCTGTAATTGGGATCTCCAAATATCCAACAAAACTCATACTATGTGAAGATGAAATCGAAAGTAAATCAACATCTGTTACCTCCTCTGTCAATTTGGAAAGAACTATTGATGGCTTCTCATCATCTATTGTTGGTGGTTTGCTAATTGTCTCAGTGCATTCCCCAACTTCCTTTCTGACATACCCAAGTCCTATTCGACATGATAATTCCTCTACTTTGATGGGGTTGATAATTCCTTCGCCATTAATGCCCAAGACTTTTCCTTCATACCCCATTTTCTTCAATAGTTTCGAGCCAATTCTTGTGGTATGAATTTCGGAAACAACAAAATCATTTTCAGGAAAAATACATGAAGATGGAGAACTAGTTTTTACCTCACATGGGTCAAGCTGCAACTTTTCCAAGGCCTCATCCTTTGCTTGCAATTGTTGTAGAAAACTATGTTTGAATATTTTGCTTGTTGTGCTTCAGTTCTTAGAGGGCCTCTTCCATGGCTTGCAACTGAAGCTGCAATTGCTCCTTTTCCTCTATCTCTTTCTATAGAGTTTCATACATTATCTCTACCCTTTCGAAAATGTTGAGCATGGTCTCGTACATTTTTTTTTCATCTTCTATCGTTGTAGGTTCCATTTTTCACGTTGCAATTCACATCAATGTAAAGACTGCTTCGATACCACTTGATCTAGGTCTGGGTGTGTCGAAGGACCCTTCCAAGACCTTTTACTTTTGTGATGTGTTAAATTGCATTTTTAAAAGAACATTAATGAATACATCTACATGTTTTAAAGAATATGAACATAACAATCATTAGCAACATAAAAACATAAGCCTTTCATAATGGAGTTCATCCAAGAGGGACTACGTCTTCGAGCCCTAGTGTCAAGATGGTGTAGGTTGCTACATTAAGTGTTGCAATAGTGATAATGTACACAAGAGATGATGTCGAGATCATACAATGAAAATGCCATCGCACAGGAGTGGCGCCACGAGATGTTCCACTATAGGAACTCTTAGTCAAAAGATTCCTATCAGTATGACACAAAAACTCATGAATGATGAGCATCCTACCAACATGGCATAAAAGAGATTTCAAAACAAGCATGCATGGTGACACATGAGTATCCCATCAAAATAAAACAAAGGGATTTAAAAACACAACATGAAAAAGAATGACAATAAGTACATCACACAGATGATTTCGCATCACATCAAGTAGGAATCATGAAAATGAGTAAGACACAGGACCCCACATCAATCATCAACAGGGATTTGTCTAGCACAATGCATAGAAAAAGAAGTATATGAATACACTATATATACCTCACATCCAAGGGCCATCTAAAGAAGCGGATGTCAAAATGCTGAAGTTGTTCATGCCATCGATGTCACGACATCAATCGCATGGAAAGGGTTGTTTGCACATAAATGCTAACACCTGCATTCCACTTAGAAAAGTGGATGAAGAATAGAATGAGAAAATGAGAAATCTAAATGCACCATCAAATTTGTGGTATCAAATAGTGAAAAATCAACTTTCAAATTTCTGAATTCAGAGAAGTTGAGAATTTGGGGCTCAAGGAATCTTTTAGATTCCCTCTAGATTCCTTAAAGGTTCTGCTCCATAGGTGCACTGGAAATCTGTAATGCCAAAGGAGAATCCAACGTCGCCATTGTGATCCTTGTGGAAAACCATGAAAAGTTACTATAAAATTGACTATATTCTGACATGGAGAAAAATTACCTCGAGAAAATTTCCAAGATCATGGTTTCGCTCCCTATTTCTGCAGCAATCATGGTTCCACCTCCATACTGAAAATGGCTGAAAAATGCAGAACTTTGATGGATAAACAGATATCAACATTGTGTTCGTGGCATCGAGAAGTGTTGAAACCATATAAAATTTGTCAAATTCTGACAAAGTGAAAATTCGGCCCTCCTGCAAAATGCTGCCTCGAATTGCCTCCTCCGCCTCGAAATGCATGCCTGCTCCTGGTTCCTCCTCCATGCCTGGGCACACTATTGAAATCCATTTTTATATAGAAACCTGGGTGGATATAACAAGGAGGCAATTTGGCACCATGCTTAAGGTGGGAGATTTGTTGAGGAGGGGTCGGGTGGTCAAACCCTACCCCTCTCATTTTAACATTTTATTGTTACAAAAATATATGCATATGGTTTTTGTGGGGTAGGGTCCGCATTGGGCAGCCCACCCCCATACTCCTTACAGACTCTGCGTTTCTTTTGGCGCATTTAGTTATGTTGGTGGTGGCATATTACATATGGTGGTATGCATTTAATGGGGTTGCTTTATGGTTCAGTATGGTATGGTGGTTACCACATGGGGCAGCCCGGTGGGGGCCGGCCCACGTGGGCCGGGTGGGTTCAATTCTCACTGGCCTCACCTTAATTCCATTAATGTATTTTTATGGAGACGTGTGGGTGGAGGTGGTGGCCCACTACCACCCTTTTTATATTTTTTTTTAATACAAAAAATTCGTTTTTGAAAATTCTAAAATTTGGCCGAAGGAGTCTTTTTAACAAGGCCACAATTTCGCCCAGAATCTAGCAGGAGTTAGTTGGAATCTGGTGGCTAGGTTCTATCCAAATTGTGGCCTCCTTAAGTCTACCCAGTCAGGGAAAAGTCAACCGAACTTTGACTACTTCTATCTTCCTCATCCGGACTCGGATTGACGAATCATTCGCATTGTTGCGATCAGGACGAGGAGATCTACAACTTGAACTTGGTTAGAGATACTTTTGAGCACTTTGGTTTATGAGCTTCCATTAGAGATCCTTGTCCTATGTGTCTCTCTGGAGCCACCTGGATCATTCGGCCTCAAAACAAGCTTTCCTACAGGATGCTACAGTGATTTCCTATAGGATCCCTTGATTCCCTACAAGATGTACAAATTTACAATAATTTATTGAATGAACAAGCAAATCAAATGCAAATTGAATAGGACAAATTTTGGTATTAACTAGGATTTCTTAGGTCCCCATTCCAAGTGGAATAAATCAAAAATACTTTTTTAACCCATGCAAAAAAAATAAAAAACGTTACAAGTCGAAAATCTAGAAATTTGAGAACTAGTGAGCTAGTAAATATAAAATATGCCTAACCGAATCAAGTGTAAATGCAATGGAGTAAGTTTTTTTATTTACTATAATTTTTTTGTGATCAAATTCAAGTGGAACCAACTATATTGAAGCTTTTGAGCATGCTCTAAAAAATAGCAGAAATTTACTGTTCTTTGCTAAAAAGGAGGTCCGACAATATAGATTTGGGAATACGAAGAGTAGTCCAAGCAACTCAATGATTAATATGAACTTCCAAATATGTTTCAAGGATGAAATAATTCTTGTGATCCTGTAAAAGAACTTATATAAACCATTTAACTCAATCTCACAACAAGAAATTATTAATCCTAAATGCAGAGATAGAAATGAATAAAAATTGTAGATACATGTGAATAAACAATAAAAAGAATAAAAGAAAACGATACAAAAGGGCTCTGAGGTTCCTAAGATGTCCAAGCCCAAGGAAACTTAGAGACCTATGGAGGAGAAAAATATTTAGAAGTTGAACATGACACTAATCTTCATTATTTTCGTAAATCGAATTACATCCCTGTAAGAAAATACAATGGAGTTGCAAGAATACATGCTCTCTCCACAATAACATTAATGAAAATCTATTCCTAGAGGAAAATTAAACTTGGTACTTATAAAAAATTATTAGGAATCATTCCCCATTAATAGAGGAAACTTTCCCCACCAAAATCCCTTGATTAGTGGATCTAGTCCCAAATACTAGGAATTTGCATTAAATGGAAGGGAACACATTCCTTGATTTTCTCAATCATTCCCTAGTGGAAAATTCAATTTGTTACTTATACAAAAATATGAATAATCATTCCCCATGGATGGAGGAAGCTTTCCCCACCAAAATCCCTTGATTAGCAGATCTGCTCTCTTGATTGGTGGATCTTCTCCCTTGATTAGTGGAACACATTCCTAGATTTTCTCAATCATTGGAGTTCCATAATTTGTCCCATAATTCCATAATATCTTGTTCACTTATTATTTATTGTTGATCCTCTAGTAGTAGGGAACAAGTCCCTAAATTATCTCCTCCTCCAACTCTTCATAATCTGCACAATATTCTCATAATATTCCACAAAAAATAAATAATATTATGTACAAATATTCAATTATTCATAAACCTTCCTAATGAATATATTAAAGACAAAGATAAATTATATAATCCGAATAGAGAGGTTCAATGTGCTGAAGGATGCTCATAGGCCTTAATTTATGTTTTAAATTAGAGGCATGAGCCTTAATTTATGTCTAATTTAGAGGCCCATAATACCCCCTACTGAAAGTGTTGCTCATTGTCTGAGCAACTTAGTGACCTCATTGAGCCTCATCTATGGCCCTGGGGGCCTATCTCTTGTGCATCAAGAATCTTGGCTGTAGTTCTGCAACGACAAGCCAAAAAACATATTTGTGCAAAGAAAAATCCTTGTTTCTTGAGATCATTAGTTTGCCTTCTTACCCTTATTCAAGATGGTTCTTGATTATTTTTTCATTTTGGTGAGCTCTTGCACACCGTTATGAACATTCTCTTACCTTGTTCCAACATTTATTTTCCTTAGGACTTCCTCCTGAAGGATTTCTGGGTCAATGTAATTCTTACAAGATGATCCCGTAGAAAACATAGTCCCTTTGTAAACTGAAGTAAAGGAATGGAAAAAATGACAGGAATGGTGGAGGAATGAATGGTAATCAGTGGTAAAATAAAAATGTGAGTGACATGGGTCTCTTTTTGATCCTCCTTTTCTCTTTGACCATCCTTCTTGCTGACCTACAAATGGAAATTTAATGAAAATGGAGAGGATGCTCTCTTTATTTTTTTTCAAGAATGAAATGGGATGGATGAATGATGAATAGATAGTGAATATGAAGTGGATGGAGACCTTGGAGTGTTGTGGTGACCTTGGACTTGCAAAAATTTCTTCTTTTAACTGTTGTCCTCGTTCCTTGAAATCATCAGCCTTCATAATTTGACTTTTCAACATTGCATGAGTGACAGAGTGAGTTGCAATTAAATAGTTGAAGTCAGCTGAGACTGCGACCAATCCTTCGCGTATAAAACCTCATATCTCATGCATTTAAAACAAATTTATAACTATAATATTCTCAAGACAAGAGGTCAAGAATATTGCATACCTGTACCTACCTGATGGTTGTTGGAGAGACATGCATGTTGCTGCTAAGTTGATGTTGATGATCCTGATGCTGCTGCTAAGCTTTGGAGGAGCTTCTTTGACCTCAGGATCTCCTTTAAAATTTCTCACTACCAATCCTCTAGGTGTTGTTCTGTACCCTGTAGGTTTACAAGACAATGACTTGTTTTTCCCGTACCTCCAAAAAGATAGACTAGATTGAGCTGAATATTTTTGAGCATGTTGCCACCATCATTATTCACCTCCCCATAGAAAATTTTGGGTCAATGGATGCACGGATCTTGAGAAAACACAAAAATAGTTGAAGGTGATGGAGGCCAATTTCTTGGAAACCATGCACTGGAATTTGCTGAAATTTCTTGGGAATGTTTCCATCATCCATATGCATCTTCGCATGAAACAACCTTTTAAATGGATTCATGGGTATTGAGAAAATGAAAAAATGGATGAAGGTGGTGGAGGCCAATTTCATGGAAACCATGGATTGGAATTTGCTGAAATTTCTTGAACATGTTACCATCATCCATATGCATCTCCCCCTAAAAAAAATTGGAAAATGGATGGATGGTTTTCAAGTTACGACAAAAACAAATTTCTGCTCTATGCATTTTTGTATCGTGTAGTAAAATAGAGAGTCCTATAGTTTTTTAGGAAAACAAAGAAAATGAGTGGTAGAAGCTTGAGAATGATTGGTTGATGGTGAAAATAGACTAGGGTAATAGATTAGCATGGCCTTGGCCTTATTGGAGCATTTGAGCGAAGCAGGAGAAAGTCAAAATTTGACTTCTCTTCGCTAGGCTTAACCAATTTTCCTTGTGGTACCAACTTGTTCTTGTTGCTTGCAGATGTTGGAGAGTGCATGTATGCATGGAGAAAGGATTCTTTTTTTTCTCTTTTTTTTAAGGCGTACTAGCCGCCTCAATGAGATTTTCAACTAGTAGGTTTGCCTAGGAACCTCAAAGGAGGTTTTCACCTAGGGTCTTTTTTTTTCTCTTTTTTTTTTATAATTTTTTCCAACTTATTAACCGCCTCATTGAGGTTTTCAATCAATGAGCCAATCTGAGGTGCCTCCAAGGAGGTTTTCACCTTATATTTTTATTTCTTTCTCTTACTTTTCATTTTTTTCTCTTCTACCCTACCCTACTTGAAAAGAAAAATCACTTTCAAGTATAAGAATACTTCCAATGGAGACATGTGCACATGAAGATGACAGAAAAATGATGTGGAGGCTTGAAATGTATGCTTTGACATGTACCTCAATTTCAGAGGCCAAATGATTTGACTTTGAAAGGATCAAGCATAGTTGAGGAAGAGAGTGATGTTGCAACTTAGTGACTGTCTGGAACCATATTTCAATATGGTTGTGATGCGTCTGGTCCACTTGCTGATTTAGATCATCTTGTATGTCTTCGTCTACCACGACCTTGAAGTATTCCTCTTCTTGTAGATTAATCTCTTGAATACATGGAGGATTTTATGGTAACCATGAGGGAGTTCTCTCCATCTCTTATTTTGAGGTCTTCTCTTCATCAAATTCAGCCCATGATCCTATGGTATTCTCATTTGGATGTGGTTCTTGAATGATATCAAGATAATCTATTTTTTGCAGTACTCTTCTCGAGCTATGGTGAATACCATTAAGCTTAAGAGGAGATGTTTGGAATTTTTGTACCTGGCATGGTAAGTGGGCTAAGCTACTTCAATGTTGGGTTTGGAAATGGTGGTACAGGTAGTTGAGTGGGGGTGTAAATTTGAGATGGATGTGGATGGGGTTGTGGTTGTGGTGGAGGTGAATGGTAAGGATAACAAGGAGTTTGATATGAGGGATATTGAGGAAGATACTGAGGATATTGTGGAAGGCTCCCATAATTTTCGTGCAAACCTTTTTTCCAATATTAGTTTTGGGGTTGAGATCGCCAATGTTGCCAAGGGAAGGGTGTGTTCCAATTACTTTGAGGTTGATGTGCATAAGATTGAAATTGTGAATTAGGCTCTTACATCATATCAGGCTGAATAGGATGCCATGGTTCTCTTGGAGCTACATAACACTGATGTGTTAGCAATTGACTTGCTCCATTGTCCTCTTGGTGAAGTTTCTTCAACCTTGGTAATGATGGTAAATGTTTAACATCATGTGATTCTCCGACAAGAATATCATAATTTTCTTTTTCTTCATCTTGCATTCTTAGCATTCTACTTGTTTTTTTAGAATGCTAAGAATTTATGTTTTAAAATCATCAAACAAATTTCCAAGTTTAGCTTGACTTACTGTTATAGAAATTTTTGGGCACTGCACCCCAATAATAAATGTCCATAAACTAAGGGCTCCTAAGTCCCTAAAAGTGTTGCTTCACTGCCTAAAGGAACAAGGTCAGCTGATCACATCATCTCCCAGAAGTTCTCCACTAAAAACTACTCAGAAATGGTCAAAACTAGACCATACTAAATACCCAGTTCAGAGGGTGCGATGCATATCACCTGCCTAGTGTAAAGGGCGTCATGCATACTGAATGGCCCCTCTCTAGGGTGCGATGGTTGAGAATGGACAAATGGCAGAGACAGTTTGCGAGGTGGAAGATCATGGAATCTTCCAGAAGCTTCCCCTCTGACACTTGCCTCTCTGTTTTCAACTAGGGATGAGTACGAGATCATTAGTCTCCAAGTGGAATCAAGAACTATCAGAGAGAAGGCATTAATAAAAACCCCAGAAGATGACTCACCCCCCTACAATCATCTCTATATGAATCCCTCATCACAGAGATCTAGAGGCTAGAATATTGTATCTTGTAAAGAAGTGTTGTTGGTTTTTTGGTGAAACTTCATAGTGTTGGGTGATCTAAGCTTTACTTGAGGTGAAGAATGGATTTCTTGCTAGAACTATTGGGTTAGAACTATTGGTTGTAATCCTCTTGCTATTATTGATATTAATAAAGCTATTCACTTTTTCCTCCATATTCTTGTACGTTTGATTATATATGCATTTGTATGGTTAATACATATTTTTTCCTGTGTTATTTATGAATATAGATCTCTGTTCTTCGATAGTAGTATGCTGCTTTGATTCCACAGGTGCTCTTTGAAGTTGGGCAGATGAAGAAGAAGCAGCAAAGATCTATCAGGAAGGAGAGGAATCAAGTAAGGAACCAAGCGCAAGACTAGTGTTGGTGTCCTTTGTTCCACTCTTATCTATTTTCATAGAGGAAAATGAAAGTAGTCTTTACTTGTTTGTTTCTAAGATAGCTACCACTCGTAGTGGGAATAGTAGCTTCGAGTGGACACTATTCTCAGTAAAAAAATTGCGACTCTGCTGGGGAGCGAATAGATTGTTTGTTAGTCTATCTTTGTTTGTTTTATAAACTTACAGACGGAGCCTGAAGTCAAGCTAGCTAGCCTTCGAACTGCATTTGTTATACAAATGCAAAGTAGATCAGTGCTACTTGAGTCTATCTCCAAGTTTTGTTTATGAATTAAACAATCGATCTACAAACGTTCTAATTTCCCTAAGTGGTGGCTCTAGTAACCTCCTTAGATCAACCCCTGGGATTTACATTTACTGAACATCACTTACTCGGCCTAAATCCCTAAACTGAATTGCAAATTGTGAGCAAAAAACTGGTTAAACGTCTCGCACTGATACCATCGCACCCTCCCTTCAAGGCAGTCTGTATGCATCGCACTTCTCGTGTGCAGTAGGTGTGTTGCATACTAGATTCCCTGTGTGACTGGTGCAATGGTCGGGGAAGGTTAACTTTACCTTCAGACTTTGGTTTTTTCTTCACTATTTTCAGTTCTATTCAGGAGTTTTGCTGTCTGTGGTCAACATATCTCTGTGAAAACCCCCTTCTCTTCCATCATTCCGCCTCTATTGTGCAAAGAACTGTAAGTGTTTTCATGTATTGTGCACCATTTTCAGTTCTCTTTTGCAAAGAAGTAGTGTAGTCGAACTGTCGCTTCTTAATATGAAAGTGTCGTAAGTGTCGTTTTCAGTCATAGAAGAGAATCCCATTATTCTTGATAGTGGATTGTATTGTTACTCTTGTATATGATTTGAATTAATAGTTTTTAAAGTGTCAAAAAATAGTTTTCATTTCGAAATCGCAAAGTGTCGCTCTTATCTTCACTTCATTTTGAAAAGAAATTTGTTAAGTATTGTTGCTTTGAAAATAATTTAAATTTTCACTTAGCTTTCTTATTTTCATTTATACATTAAGAAGACTGAAAACAAATACATGCATGTGCATTTTCATTTAGACTGCTTGGTTTGATTTAGGAAAATGTATTTAGTGTGTGTTATGTGCTCTTTGTTGAAAGACTCTCAATTTTCTTTCCTCAGTAGCTAGGATTTTCATTGCCAAAAGAAGATTAAACAATTGTTTATCATCTTAGACTACATTTTAGGAATTATATACAAATCATGTGGTGAACCTGAAAGGAAATTTTTTAAGCAAGATCAACTATAAAATAAATTTAATGAATCTAAAAACACTTTGGAACCTAACGCACAACATCTAGAAGTGTAGGCTAGAGACATATTCCGGCGTCATAAAACCTGGTAACTATTGTTTTCATTGTTGGTTGGGTGATTCCTCCACTCTGAGATGACAAGCGCCAGTACGGAATTATGCTCCCACGTACCGTCGAGTATATATTGGGAGACCACAATAGCCTACATCCTTTATCCTTAGGAAGCTGTGTCTACCGCCCTACCGATCGCAATGCACTGAACACAACATTCGGGAAGATTGACTGCCGTACCATAAAAAGTATTCTGTAGTTTTGCGATTGGTTTGGTAATCCCCTCTGCCTAGATTTCCAAAGAAGTCTCTTTCGTTCCTTTTCAGACTCCTTAAAAGAAAATGTCCATCTAAGCACTTGTCACTTCAGGCTCATTAAAAATTGAAGACGACTAGAGTCATCTTTTGTTTTTTCTCAACTCTTAAAAATTGAAAAACCAAGCTGTGTCAAAGAGTCTAAAATTTATTTTAATTAGAATAACATCACAAGTTTCCTTATTGCTCTTTAGGTTGAGAAAAATGGAGTCTACCAACAAAGGATTTCCCCTTGGAAGAAATCCTAGTCCTTTCTCCTCTTGGGGAGATGTTGGTGCACCTCATATGGCCACATTGTCACTTCTAGGGTTGATGATTGGTTTTCTCGTATGGCTCTTCTCTACCTCTGTCGTTCCGAATACCGTAATTCCTGAACAGTCAAGTTGATGACTAGATGATACTAGAGTTGCCCCCCAACCTTCTACTTCATTTGTTTCCCCCTCTCCTGCTTCCTCTTCACTTGATAAAGCTGGTAAAGCTAAATATCAAGTAACTAAGAAGAAGAAGAAGCAGAAAGAGGAAAAAGAAAAGAAGAAGAAAGAACCAAAAGCAAAAGGGTGAAACCAGGCGTCGTCTAGCAAAAATCCTCAGACCGCACCGTCTAAACTTAAATCTCCATGTGTCATTTGCAATGGAGACCGCTATCCTCAAGATTGTCCTTGCATCCCTCGGATCTTAAGGGACTGGTCTCCTCGTTTGAACAATCTGGTGTCGCCAACCTCTTATGATCATGTTGAAAGTACACCATGAAGTAGTGGAAGTGAAGTGTCTGGATAGAAAAGGAATCACAAATTTCCTTGTAAATTGTGTCAAGGCGATTACGTCATCCACCATTGTCCCTTCCTAGACAAAGCTAAAAGAGTTTTGGATGACCGTCCTGCTTCACCGCTACGGCTCCCTCCTGGATATAAGAAACTCTTGCCGAGTCCACCAATGGTTGAAAATCTGGCTGGCATGCCATTGTGGTCAGCCGAAATGTCAATCATTGAAAATGAACCCTCTGAATCCATACCAGACAAAAGTCAAAAGGTTGAGGCGGCAGTTGACTTGGTCTTGCCTTCAGAATGTTCATCTTAGAATGATACTGTCACTGAAGAGAAAGAGAACGACACTGTTCAAATTCATTTCATAAACATAGACGCCGATGAACTTGGGGACAGTCTACCTATTCCTTTACTATAGGAAGGAAGCTCATCTGAGTCTTATCTGGTCGTATATTCGGTCGCACCTCCAAGCAACCTAGTTGTTTCCTTCGACTGGAATCTACTAGGCAGACCCCGTTTACCAGCTAGTGTACCATTCTGAATCATTATACAAGATTACAGAATGGTCATGGCTAGTACCATCATAGATGAAGGGGCTTCTATGAGTATCCTTTCCTCAACTGCTTGGAAAGTGCTTGTCTCACCATCGCTTTCACTTGAAATTAGAAATCTTACAGGCTTTGACAAAGGAACCAGTCGACCGTTAGGGATCCTTCCCAATGTGCCCATTACTTTGAGTAGGAAAATGTTCACATGAACATGATGGTAGTCCAAGGACCCCTGGATAATAATCTACTCCTTGGGCATGACTATATTTATTGCATGGGAGCCGTCATCTCCTCACTCTTTAGAGTAATGTGTTTTCCGCATGAAGGTAGAATGGTGAAGCTCGTAGACCAACTATCATTCCCCGGTTCACACATAGAAAATAGTCAAATGCCATCCCTAAATGGTCTTTTCACTCAAGGAATGTCTAATCGATCTCCAGTCTATCCACCTAATGAGCGCGAGTGATTTAGGAGGATATGACGGAAACCCAGCGGGCATGCAACCTGGTCTATTTCGGCACAAAAACCTTGGGTATAGAGTAGGTTTCTATGAAGGATATATGACTAGTCTAACACACCCGTCCATTTAGGAAAATGGGATTAGACTGGAATAACATTCCCTCATCAAAGTTATGTCAGTGGAGGCGACTGCGCCACTCACCTTTGTCTATTTCCGTAGATATCACCAAGGAAGCATTTTGTCTACAACGCGGATGGTGAACTTTCATATGGTAACCTGGAATTTTTTTGCTATACCTGGGGGCATGCAAGTGAAGAGTGGCCATTTAGTTTTTAAATTTGTAGGTCCTCTAACCCTTTAAACTCGTAAGGTTGGTCGTTTCCTATCTTGCATAAATATATGATCCGGGGCAAAGCTTTAAAAGGTGCAAGCTCCATAAAAAATGGCATCTTAGATAGATACCCTTATTATATGACTGGCACAAGCATTTTTAATGCGGAATTCAAAATCATTAAAAAATAAACATAAGCAATGAGAAAATGTTTTCCCGGGAGTTTAAGCTCATTAAAAAATGAACCAATTTTTCGGTAAATAACCATTGTGAATGTATTATCATCAGCTTTTGAGCCTTGGTTGTGTTCTCATCATCACCTCGACTCTGTTTTTTAGTTGATCATTAACCTCCATTTGATTGTTTACCATTTCGAGGAACATCTACGAGTAGTGATTCTATTAGCCATCCTTGTGACACTATCGTGATTGGAAAATTCCAAACCTTACCTGGAATCAGTTGCTACTCGAAATCATCACTCGTTCCTCAAAAAACGAGTCTCCTTTAAGCTCTTTTCAACTGACTCATAAAATATGAAAAGATTGTTGAGCGATTAGCATCTCCAGCTCATTAAAGTCATCGGAAGTGCCATCCCTCCTCTAGATTTTAATCTTTTTGGACTTGAGGGATTATTACAGAAAGAGATCGAGCGCTTGTCTTGTCCCGCTCATTAAAATTACCGAACATTCATCCCTTTGGTATCATTTTACGCTTTTTCAGATTTAATTGATTATATGACGAAAAATAATCTTCGGAGTTTCCTTTCCGTCCCTTTCAAACTCTCTAAAATTGAAAAGGACCGAGTTATCTTTGTAGTTAAACTCGTTAAAACCGAATAGTGACAAACTTGTCCAAATGGATGAGAACACGTTTCATTGTCGCTAGGCTCATTAAAATATAGCGACAAGTTCACCCGAAGGGCAAATTATAGAACAAGCATATGTTATCCTCCTCAAGCTTGACAAAAATAAAGAGGTACTGGTCAGCAATGATTGGGGAAAATTGGGAAGAAAACTTGAAAAAACTTTATTGGTAGCAAGTCGCTCATGAACATGACACTTTCTCTCTGCATCCGAGTCGGGTTGCATTGTTCCATTCGCTGGTCATATCACCATTGGTCCATCACACCATTCATCTTTGGGGTTAATGCTACCAATCCATCGTCAGTTTCACCGATATGTTCAAGAGAAGTCATTCAGAGAATTCACCTGTGTCTCACCCGCTACAATGCATTCATGCTCCATTCTTTCGTGACTGCCATCCTGAACCTTGTATCATCAGATCATTTTCACCTCCAAAATCATTTTCTTCGTTTTGTGTCATAGATATGGGATTCATTAACATCAGCTCAATATCCAAGAAGTTGACCTAGGAACAACCCTTTCAGTACTTTGAAGCTTACATGCCTCAATGGCAAGTTTGTCACTTTCAGCGACAGGTTTACATTAATGGCCTTCGACTAAGAGATTTTGGGTGGTGTTCAATGCCAAGTCCTTTTTCACACCACATGAATTGTGTTGTAGTACCTTGAGGGTCATTGTCATTATTGGCGATTCCTCTCCCGCCTGTTAACAACTTACATCATTGGCTGGTAATCAGGTGATGTCTTTCCATGTTCGACTCGAGAACATTTTTCACATGGATCGACTTGTACTCTGAGTAAATATTGAACGAGTTTTGAAGACCTCGGATCTAGTTTCATCCATCCAGGCTGCGATATATTCAGGAATATAAAGACATCAAATGTACATCATTGCCAAACATATGATCATCCAAATCAAAGGATGATGAGTCCGAATCATCAGTCTGCTACACAGACGATTATCTGTCCTATGTACATGAAAATGAATTTATAAAGATGAGCATGGGAATGCCCGCCTCAACTAGATCATGAAAAATATTATCAAGACAATGTATTGTATGTATCTTATTACAGGTCACCTCCCAACTCAAAAAAACTTCGGATCCTCATGGTAAATCATTTCACCCGACATCAAAAGATTAACGACCTCATGCTTTAGGGGGAAACTGTTATAGACATTTTTGGGCACTGCAACCCAATCATAAATGTCCATAAACTGAGGGCTCCTAAGTCCCTAAAAGTGTTGCTTCACTCCCTAAAGGAACAAGGTCAGCTGATTACATCATCTCCCAGAAGTTCTCCACTGAAAACTGCTCATAAATGGTCAAAACTGGACCATACTGAAAGCTCAATGCAGAGGTTGTGATGCATATCACCTTCCCAGTGTAAAGGGTGCGATGCATACTGAATGGCCCCTCTGTAGGTTGCAATGATTGGGAATGGACAAATGACAAGGAAAATTTGTGAGGTGGAAGATCATGGAATCTTCCAGAAGCTTCCCCTCTGACACTTTCCTCTCTCTTTTCGACCAAGGATGAGTAAGAGATCATCAGTCTCCAAGTGGAATCAAGAACTATCAGAGAGAAGACACTAATCAAAAACCCAGAAGATGACTCACCCCCCTACAATCATCTATATATGGATCCCTCATCATAGAGATCCAAAGGCTGGAATCTTGTATCTTGTAGAGAAGTGTTGTTGATTTTCTAGTGAAACTTCATAGTGTTGGGTGATCTAAGCTTTACTTGAGGTGAAGAAGGGATTTCTTGTTGGAGGATGATGCTGGATCAGAACATATGGTTGCAATCCTCTCGCTATTCTTGATCTTAATAAAACTATTCAATTTTTCCTCCATATTCTTGTATGTTTGATTATATATGCATTTGTATGGTTAACACATATCTGCTCCTGTGTTGTTTATGAATATAGATCTCTGTTCTTTGATAGTAGTATGCTACTTTGATTCCATAGGTGCTCTCTTGAAGCTGGGCAGACAAGAAGAAGCGACAAAGATCTATCAGGAAGGAGAGGAATCAAGTAAGGAACCAAGCACAAGACTAAGGTTGGTGTCCTTTGTTCCACTCTTATCTATTTTCATAAAGGAAAACGAAAGTAGTTTTTACTTGTTTGTTTCTAAGATAGCTACCACTCTTAGTGGGAATAGCAGCTCCGAGTGGAAACTATTCCCAGTAACAATACCATTCATGTAGAACGCCTAGGAAGCATCTCTAAGTAGCAACCACACCATACTTCTACACCAAACTCAAAGCATACTCAATCCAACACCATGCTCCAGGGAATAATAGACTACAAATTTAACACAGGGATATGTTAGTCTGCAAAAAATGTAGAAAAGAAGCAAAAGGAGTTAAAATAGTAGGAAGCAAAAAATAATGCTGGCTCTGATACCATGTCAGGCCAGGAAGTAACTCCTCAAACGAGATTATGTATATTCATTTGGGCTGTTCATAGTTATATATTTGAGGGAGTGACTGTTGAGTTTCATCTCCCGATGACTCTTCATTTTCTCTTATTAACTATTTACACTATTTATAATTGTTCACCCAATCCCTATGATTAGGTGTCAACAAATTTTCAGAGCACAAAGCTACTTGACTATAAAATAAAATATAATTAGAAATAATTTTTTATTATGTTTTCGTCAATTTGGCTATTTTAAGCAAATTTATTTTAATGTTTTATTAACATTACGAATTTAATAATTCTTAAGAGAATTCTTCATATGAAATAAAATTGATGCTGAATAGGTTTTCTTTTTAGTTATTTTTATGGAAGATTAAAGTTAATATATATATCTATATATATATATATATAATATATATATATATTATATATATATATATATATTTTTAAGTAAAATAAAAATAAAATTATTTGATTACTTTTATTTTTAATAAATTTAAAGTTAAGATGGCTTTATGTTAGTTCTTAATAATATTATTTTATATTTAAATTTTTACATTTTATATATAAAAATATTTTTATTTTTATTTTTATTAAAATTCTAATTGTCCAGAGATCCATCTTGGTAATGAATTTCTATATGCATATCACTTTAGTGAATTATTATTTTCATTGATGTAGTCAATAATTATATTTATTTATTGTTGATTTGTGTAGCTTGGGAGGTACTCCAAGCCCCCTAGGGTTTAGGGCTTGGAGGGCAAAGCACCACAAGGGTCACTTGTGGGCTTGAAACCCAAGGATGGGGTTTTGCACCCAATTGTGTTTGGGGCATGTACGGGAGCACATTTCTACATGTGATGGCATGAGACAATAGAGAGCGGAAAGAAGAATCCAACGCGTTAAGAATTGTCGAATTCTGAGTTGTAGAAGTAGAGAAATGAATTTTTGAAGTTGACAAATAATTATTGGTTTTCAAGTCATGTAAGCTTGAAGTAAAATTTGTCCAATAGATGTGTATCTTCACTAATTCATGGAGCCCCTCATTTGGATATAAATAGAGGGTGATTTGATGTATTTTAGACCATCCATTTGTGCAATGTCTCTTCTAGAGAAAGACTCAGTGAAGACGAGGATCTCAAGCTTAGCCACAACAAAGGAGGAGTTATGTTTAAGGAGGACTGTAATTTAAGCAATCATTACCATTATTTATGTTTTCCTCAACACTTATATAGGAGGAAAATTATAGATGTAAATGTCTATTGTTACTACCCACCAAAATCAATTTATTAGTTCTTGGGAAAGCAATCCTAAAGTATTCAATTTGCCTATTGACTATTATTAATTTGCCTATTGACTATTATTGAGTGACAGGGGACTAAATTGACTGACAAGGACTAAGCTACTTCGCAAAACTTGTTTAATATGGTTGTTGAAATATTTTACTTATGGCTAACATTAAAAAAATAATTTTTAATGTATTTTTGTTTTTAAAATTACATATAAATTGAACATAGAATGAATTATAGATCATATAATATCAATAATATTTTTTCTTGTCAATTCCATATTAAGTAGTTAATAAATTACATATCTGCCTTATACTATTTTTTTTTTTTTTACTTTCAATCACTGTCTCTTTTTATAAAATTGTTGTAAAATTAAAGTGAAATTGAAGTATTTTATTTATGGTGGACATTAATTTTTTTGTTATTACTATTTTTAATTTGTTAATGTAAATATTATTTTATTATTTTTTATTGTAACGTTACTTGATAAATTTCTAGATCAAGCATAAGTCAACATCATATCACATGAACAGTAAACAACACCATTCAACAATGCATGACATTAAGACAATACAAGAGATTTTTAATCTTCTTAATATAGGTCTTCAAAATTTTACATCAACTAGGAAGCTCCAACTCCCAATATTTTCAGCATTAATTGAAGGAGGCTCCAACCCCTTGGATTATCAACTCCAACTGAAATGATGCTCCAACACTATATTTACCAACTTTTATAGGAAGGATGCTCCAATGCCTTGGTTTACAGGCTCCAACCTGAAGGAAGCTCCAACTCCCTGATTTACCAGCTTTGACTGTAAGGACAATCCAACGCCTTGGTTTATAATCTCCAACCTGAAGGAAGTTCAAACTCCCTCATTTATCAATTCTAAATGGAAGGAAGTTCCAATGCCTTATGTAGGCTCCAACTTTCCCTAACACCACCCTACCACCCTATTCAACACATGGACCACGTTTCACAAATTTTAGACTAGATTCACCTATGCTCAATATTAAAATAATATCAAAATTTTGTGCTGACTTTATCGATTTGCAACACTAGCACAAGGTCATCAACAACACAATGAACTTCCTCTGGTCAATATCAACAAGAAGAAATACAATCTATGCTTAACACTCAGATCTACTTTTGATCAACATAAATAACAACAACAAGACCTATCTCAATAGCTCTACTTAGGATACATGTCTTTGTAAGATCCATAGTACAAGATGCTCTTGACAATGCATTGAATAAAAGTATTCAACAACTCTATCAATTCTCTGCTCGACATCTCTGTAATAAAAACCAATAATTAATCCCTCCAATGCTGTGAACCCTAGCAATTCCACTCTACATTTTCTCAACATGTAAACCCTTGCAAAACAACAATAAAATACGCTGACCACTTCAACCAAGCAAATCCCATCTTCTTATCTCAAATCCCTATCATAGGACCGATGGAATTAACTCTTCACAAATTGTCATCAATAACTTGTCACAACAATCCACACTTAACATCTCTTGAGTTTGCAACTCAAGATTATCCATACAATAAAAAACCATACATGTTCACCACTACACAACTATTCACAATAAAAACTTTAGTACAAACATGAATCATGTCAAATAGTAATGCAAAGCAATAATGTAACCTCTAATACTGATTTCTAACCATTACAAGAACATTGTGAACAACTATTCCAGGCTCCATTACATAAAATTTACACTAGTATATGCTACCATCCATATGTAGGTGTATAAAGCATTACACAAGCTGTCATGGGTCTACTCATAGAGCAACTCAAACTCTTCATACACTATCTATCACTTACACAAGTGTTTTCATTTTCCTTGTACTATGTGTAAACTGTGTTTCCATTGTAGATATGATGGATGCCTTCAACTTGCTGATGCAAAGTAGATGAACCCAATGATGATTTGATGCTTCTTCCCTTGATTGCTGTAGATAATACATCTTCAATAATATAGTACAGATTAGAAATGTTATTTCTGCTAAGATCTTCACACACACACACACACACACACATATATATATATGTTCACTGCAGGACTGACCTTGCTTTTACTATCTCAATTAGTGACACTTCTACCTTAACTTCCCTCACTTAAACCCTTGAAGAACGCCACAAATCATTAAGCACTTCAGAACTACTTTGGATTTAGAGAATTCACAATTTAAATATGCATGGCGAGACCTAAAAGATACACATTTTAGGCTTGATCCTAGTGCGAGTTGGCTGCTTAGATTGAAGAATTATAAAGAAATCACACAAATTCTACCTTGATTATGTGAGCCATCGAATACACTTGTGTTGAGTTAGTTCTTCATTTCAGTGAGCCCTAACCATATCTGAAAGTGACCTTAACAATTGAGATTAAACAAGATTCTCTTTGTGTTTGTTCACAAAAAAAACATTTAGAATTACAAAGATGAACTTTCCAAGAGGACCAAGTCTGGGCCTAACAGATGCTACTCAACAACCTTGGAGATATCACGAATCACCCATAGATGACTGCTTGAAAGGATGCAAGGGTTTCTCAGAATGTTGTTAGAAAACACATTGCGATTGTGGCCTCAAATCCCTACAACTTTTCCTCATAACTTATTTCAGATAAGCCTCAAAATGAAACCCTTTATCTCTCTAAAATAAGCTAAACCACTTAATAATTGCTTTAGTATTCGTCTAGAAAGACAAACAAGTAGACCTTAGAAAGGATACAAATACCCATAGTCATTGTTGGGCCCCATAATTGTTACAATTTCCTTATCTCATTTCTTAGTTTCTATATTATTTTCCTAAATCTTTCTTGCATTTAGGACATGACAATCCATGTAATATGGATTCTAGAAGCATTTAATGTACTCTTATTATTTTATGGCCTTTATGGACTGGTCTAACCGTGAAAGCGTTATTCACTCATGGTTGGATCCTACTTTTGGTCAGGAATCTATCGATGATCTGAAACCTGATGTTGTTCCTTGGATTGATCATAGAAGATTAGATAGCTTGATGCTATTGATCCTTGTTTGGAGTAAATCAATTAAGGACATGCTTCCGCCTTGGTTATCCAAACATATTAAGGTTTCTTGTAACTTAAAATGAGCATTAATCTTTATTAGAAATAGGCTTATTGTTCTTATCTTCTACCGACATAGTATAAAGACTAAGAATTGAACCTTGAGAGAGGTTGTTCAATTGTAATATTTTTGACATAAGTTGTGAATTTGAGAAGACATCAATTGTAATCGATCCTATGTAATTTAATGAAAGTGCTTATTATTGAAAGTTAATCTACTATGTTGATTCCTTTTACAAGGAAGTTTAATTCCAGTGATTTTGGCCCAATCCTGGAAGCAACATTGTCTTTACTTGGATTATTAAATTTGTGTTCGGTTCTTTTGATCTAGTCATTTATTTTCTTGATCACTTTCATTTTATTATTGCTTACTCATTAAATTACATGTTTTGTCTTAAATAGAATATATAGTGGTTTTTACAGAGTGAATTTGATTTAGCTAATTTGTTGAGATTACTGTTGCTTATTACTGTTTCTTGTAGATTATCACATGATCATTATTTTGTGTGACTCAACTGCTTTTCGATAATATAATTTTGTAGTGTCACTCTTCTGTTTTGTAGATGTTGTTCCTTAGGTGACAACTTGATGCTTAATAGTTTTCGATTATTGTTTCCTGCAAAAATTATTTAGGATTTAATGTTTTGAATGGGTTGGTTTCGTTAAAAATTGTGTTATGAGTTGGTTCCTTCATCATTGCAATTTTTATTTCCATTAGGATAGTAGTAATTAGTCATACTAGCATTTCTCTTGCAAAAACTATACAAAAAACCTTGAAACAAAAAGACAAGACCTCAAGTTGAAAATTTAATGTGTAGTGATTAGTTGGTCCTTTAGGAACAATTAATTGGCCCAAAATTTTGGCGCCATTGTCAGGGAGGTTGTTAAAGGGAGTGGCAGGTGTATCCCCAGGGGTTGGGTATTAAAGACGGAAGGTAAGAACCTTTGCACACACCCTAGTAAAAAAATAAGGCCTGTGGTGGTGCCTTCCCTTGGCTCATACGTTTAGGTTGTTTAGTGTGTGACTAGAAAGAAACCTAGGCCTAAGAATCAAGTAGAGATAGATCAGAAATCCACCCCGAAAAATACCAAAAGCTAAGGTCAAGATGGCCTTGGAAGAATGAACTTCATAGACGAAATCATTCAGAAGGCAGAGTATCAAGCATCGATAGGTCCCTAAACAATATTCAAGAAGGTCTCTATTGTTATTTCCCCTCAAGTAGTAGATTCATTTGCTATAGCTAATGTCGAGATTCATGATAAAAATTTACAATCTGAATAGATCTTGTAAGACACACCTAATAGACATCTCAATCCTTTTAACAAGGGTGAGGGGCACTCTTGTAACCTAAGGGAAGGAAGAGGTGAGACAAGTGAACCATATCCTCAACCTTATGAGTAGAAATGTACTGTGACACCCATTGTGAGAAGAGAAACTAAAATTCCTGACTTAAGTAGTGTTGTGAGACCTGGTCAAGCCCCGAAACCCCATCACCGCAAAAATATTGTTCAGTTAGTACCTCTTACTTATGGGATTCCTAAAGGTTATCGACAGATATTTGATCAAATGGAAAATCCGATAACAAGGACGCAAACCTCGACCATAGAATATCCCATTGTTGATCCACATGCTAATGGACCAATGAAGGCTATCCATCTACAAAACCTCACACTTTTTCATGGGATGGCCTCTGAAGATCTCGATGCATTGTTGTTTGAATTCGATGCCTTATGTCGAGGATGTAATTACACTACTAACCTCGAAAAATTAAAAGTACTTCCCTCTACTCTAAAGGGAGCAACATTATGATGGTTTATGGGATTGGGGGGCAGTACTATCAATTCATGGGATCAAATGAAACATGCTTTCCTTACTAAGTACCAAGATTACTATCAATCTAGATATCTAAGTGAGGAAATATTTAAGATGACATCAAAAGAAGATGAAACCATAGAAGAATATATTGAAATATTTCGATATAACTTACAAAGATCACCATATACCACTTTACCTAGGGATGTGTTGAAAGCTACCTTAATTGGAGGTATGGAAGATGAATGGATAGAAATGGGGGAAGGGTGATATTTATAAAGAAGAATACAATGAAATTGTAACACTATGTATCAAATGTCTGCGTGGGAGTACACAGACTAATCATGGAACTCGTGATCCTCACAACATATCTAATAGAGTTGCAGGAGTAGTTACACGGGCAAATATTGGTAATATTTTAGAATATTTTTAAACTGATATCCTAAGTACACTGACAACATATTTGGATGTTTTACAAGTAAAACAAAAGCAAGTTGAAGTGGACTAGGCAAAGCCATTTTATGCCCTCATTGTCAAAAGAAGCATAGTCGTAAAGAATGTTGTTCGATGGATATAGTCAAGATATGTGCTATTTGTACTAAAAGCACTCAACTTATCATTGTCCTTCGCTTCCTAGGTTGAAATTTGTATTCAAGGAAGTTGAGGAAGAGCTAGAGCTAGCATATTTTGTGGCACAATGACGACAATGGCATAATCGCCCATCGGGTATGATGCAAGACTATAACACCCTCCTCCCACATCCACCCAAGTAACCATGCCAACTGGGGTAAACATGAGACGAGAGGGTACTATGGTAAGACTCGACCTCCTATGTGACCTCAAGGAAGTGGAATCAATGGGAAATCACACACAATCATCCAACATCATCAATAGAACCCTTATGAGATAAGTCAACCACTCAAACAACTTGTCCCTAGGTCCCATTGCTATTCTGGACTTCTTAGGCCATAATCGCCCTCATGCTATGGGCAAGGGAGAGACCATAAACCTAAAGTCGCTCTCATAGGCCCGTCTGCTAGCAATTGTGGACTAGAATTGCTAGATATGTGTCAGCGACCCCGGGACATAAGCCACTTTTTCAGGCCTAGAGCCTAGGCCACTGCTCAGAATGGAATGATAGCTTAGAATCAATATATGTACATCGAAACAATGATGCAAAAGCAATAAGTTGATCAAGACCATAACCATACCCCTACAATCCATGACAGACATTTCATCAAACATATCATGAACATGTAACCTACAGGTGTAAACAACAGAATTAAGTTTAGGGACATCATACTTATCTGAGAATCACTATGTACCATTGTTCCCCCATGCCAGTTACTACATTATCCTCTATTAGGTCATAGGCACATTATCCATTCATGTACAAGTAAAAACATGTTGAGAGCCATACATAGATTCTGTCACAAAATATACATATAACCAACATAATAGGAACAAAAATACCATAAACATATCAACCATAAAAATCCATATATACATCAGTACATTTTCACATGAAAATCTAGGGAATGAATTTCTCATTAATAAATGCAATAAACTGACTGGGGATGGGACTAAAACATTCCACCTGAGCCAAATCCCTCTTCAACCTTTCACCCCCATGCCATATTCCAAGCATGAATGTGGGATCTCATAGAACACATCAATCAAAACTCATCCAGGGCTTCCAGAGGCCATCCACCTGAAGCCATCAAACAATGATTCCACCTCATGGTCAGACATCACAAAACCATCATCAAATTGGTCTCCATCTAAGCCTTCCAGGGCTTCCAAATCATTTGTCCAACCAAGGCTTTGAGAACTAGTAACTCAACCCACACCTTATACAGGGCTTCCAAAGCGTTTGTCCAATTAATGCTTCTAGGACTAGTAACTCAATCCACCAAGGGCTTCCAGAGCGTTTGTCCAACCAAGGCTTCCAGTACTAGTAACTCAACCCAAGATGTTATAGGGCTTCCAGAGTGTTTGTTCAACCAGGGCTTCCAGGACTAATAACTCAACCCAAGCTAAGGAAACATGAGAACCAACCGAAAACAAGCAATGAAATTAAACCCACAATCACCATGGCTATCCAAGAATTGACAAGGCTAGGCAATCCACTGTTGATCCAGGAAATCCTCCATGCCAATGACAAATCACAACCAAGAAACCATATGCATATGCCATGCATTCCAAAACTAGTGAATAAATCATACATGCAACTTGGTACCTGCAAGAAAATCTAATGTAGTTGTTGATGCCAATGCCTTCTTGCACTTTCCTTATCTTCCTTTGCCTTCTTGCTCCAAGAATCCAAGTATGATACACCCTCCAAGAGTTCTCCAAGAAAACTCTAAGTATCCAAGAGTATGAGAGAAAGAGAGAGAGAGTAATGAGAGAGCTCCAAAACTGCACTGACAAAAGTTTACCAACTGATCCTAAAAAACGTTTTTGTGGATGAGGCCTTTATTTTCTTCATTTTCCATTATTTCCATCATTTTCCTCCACATGAAACCTATGACCCTTAACCTCCTTTTCCTCCTAATTTTCATTACTTTCATAAATAAATGTGCCAATAATGCCATTTTGCCTTTCCAAAGCCTTAGCCATTTCCCTTCCCAATTTCCTTAGCCATAAACAACCAAATGAACACCCCCTAGGATGTTTTTCCTAACATTCAACTTGGAATAAGTTTCCCATCGACTGTGGTTATTGTTTTAAACTTTTATTACATAGAATTTTCACCAGGGCTTTTACAAAACCCTCCACCTTGGGGGACACCGTCCTCGGTGTTCAATCGCACATATACCTCAACAACCTGCTGAAAGAATACATACTGCTCATGGAGATTTATAACAAAGCTCGACATAGTATTTATAATGAAAGATCTGCTTAAGAGAAAAACATCATGAAAACATACCGCATAGTGGAGCTTTATAACAAAACTCATTACGATATTTACAATGATCATCCTACTGAGTGCCAAATCATATGTCATCATAGCTTCATGATAACATAACCACATGATAGTGTAATAACATGACACCCATACCACATAGTGGAGCTTTATAACATATCTTGTTATAGTATTTACATCCATACATAGGTGTACATATAGAAACATCATCAATATATACTGAGTGGGGGGAGGGGGGGGGGGTTTGAATCAATATTCCTTAGAAATGAGCACTTTTAAATCTTTTCAGAGCATTAGTTAATGTTCAATTATTATTAACATTTATGTAGTAATAATAGTAAATAAAAGAACACAATAGACACAAGAATTTTAGGTGGAAAACCCCCTCTGGGTCAAAAACCACCGAACACTTTTCTAATAAATTATTTAATCTTCAGCCCTAATTGAAATGAAAGCAACAACTTCCTAGAATTCTAGAAAATCATCCTTCTCCAGTTCCCACTAGAAGGATGCCCCATCACCCTAGTTTCTTCAGTAGTCAACTGAATGGATGCCCTGACATCCTATACCAACCTACCACCCTGAAGTGTTCATAGGCTCGAACCTGTAGACGATTTCATGCACTAGCCTAGCACCTCCCTGCCACCCTATAATGACTAAAATGATACAAGAGCGTGGATTCTCGTACCAGTGAAAATGACCCATGATACAATATGATTTACAATGATTTTGACCAAACACCCAATCACACTATGACCTGCAACCCAACCATGACATCATTCCAATGAAGACTCCTATACCTCCCAATAATGCCTTTTCGACTCTAGGCAAATTGACTCTTTTACAATAATGAATCTTCTAATGATGAAACTTTTTACAAATGACTCTTACAACTTTACAATTACGACTCTTGGCCTTGACACTTCTTCATAATATACAATGGGCTGTCATGTCTTCAAAGGATGTCCTGCTGCAATGCTTCCTTTGATTTGATACTTTTGCTCTTGAATTCTTGCTTGAAGTTGTGCTTCAATCTTCTTCTACCTACATGCAAAATTTTCCCTATGAAACCAATCCCAAAACAAAACAAAATTCCATTCAACTTACCTTTGCCTGCAAAACACATGTAAGTGTATAATAATGAATAAATGCAAATTAAAACTACAATGCATACCTGAAGTGTGCTTGTCACTTTTGTTGTTGACTTGTTGCAGCAGTAGACAAAGACTCCCACTCTTGATATTGGCCTAGACTCTATGCAAGACTATATCCAAAACTAACCTAAGGATATACACAATAAAAACTAATGACATACCCTAGACTTTTGATGGACCAAGTTCTAAGTACAACAACATAGATCATTATATCAACTATGACAAGACAAGTAACATGAAATTACAACATCATATAGATTTAGGAGACTTGGTGTAGCATCAAGAATATGTAGCATCAAATGTGTAGTATCAAGGATAGGACGTTTAAAATGTGGTATCAAAACTAACTGTGACATATAGAGACATATAGATATAACTGAGACACTGTATATACTTACGTTTTCCTGCAAAAACATAGGTCAAAGATGGTAATCAAAATTAGAATGTAAACATTAATCATACATACCTTATTGTAGGATACTTACCCTTGACTGTTTATGTGTGGTTCGTACTGCAATGATCCTCGAACGCATGCTTTTCCTTGCCTTCTAGGAGATCGATATCAAATCTGTTGTATCTATGTAATTTTAGATCTACAGCGTCCGAACTTTCTTCTTGTGGTAGCCCTCTGATTCCACTTTCCAACCCCATAAGTATCATCAAGATTGGATTCTTCAAGAAAGAGTTATGCCCAATCTCCCACAATTACCTAATTACAGACTAGTTAAGTAGAGAGAAATAGTACAAAGTGACACGTGTCACTGTTGTGACCTTTGGCCCTGAAAACACTACTCAACAAACTAAAGTCCATCACATTTCTATGACTATTTATGAAATTTGAATCTAATGCTTAGAGAGAATGTTATGACGATTTTCCCAACGTCATCTATTTGACATGGAATTCATGAGCCTACAAAAACCATAACTTCGTCAGATCATATATTCAAAAAATATAGAAAACTAAGATGTGAAATTTGGTCATGAGGCTCATCAAGATTTTGGCTCAAATGGGTTTTAATTTCCATTTTTGAAGCTTCATAGAAAGTAATTTATAGTGAAAATTCCACGATGATCTATTTGAAGCCACAAAATCCCTATTAGAGGAGTATATGAGGGTCATTATTTATATGAATATCTTGAGTTGAGAGGGTCCTCAACAAGTGAACGTTGGAGGGGTTTTAGGATAATTTTATTTATTTATTAATTATTGACTATTCAATGACGATGACCAATTATGAGTGCCATGCCACAACCCCATAGGGTTTTAGCCCACTATCTGGGGTTACTAACTTCAAACATGAATATCTCTCAAACCGTGAAGAATTACTTGGTGTGCCATAAATTAACGGAAACATATTGACGATTAGAATCCATATAGAAGATTCTTGACTCAAAATAAAGTAAGTTGTCAAGTCAAAATTCCCTTGTAAGATCAGGTAGCCCATGGTTCTGCTTGTGTTAACATCAATGACAACCAATGATCAACACAAATCATATACCACACCACCATATCAAGCTGCTTGCCTCAATCAAGAAACAAGGAAGGACACATGGCCTGAATCTGATTCGTCAACTCTATGTAGCTTCATCGATCCCAAAGTGCTTCAATTGCACTTTAACTTGCTCGATTTCTCAATTATGGAGCATGAGCACCTTTTTATGCAATATACATTGAGGCTCCTGCTAGAATTATCCATCTAGTTCCACCTGAAATATAGACCATTCAATCATATGATCAACATGCTTAACATACTTCTTAAGCAAATATACATGGAAAACATCATGGAATTTCACTCTCGGAGGCAGTGCAAGTCGATAGGATACTATCCCAATCCTCTCAATGATGTTGAAGGGTCCACAAAACTATGGTGCTAGCTTGGCACATGAGCCAATCCGCAATGAGATCTTCTTCAGTTTGATGTGCAAGTACACTTATTCCCCAACATGTAACTCCTTGAACAACTTGTTCCTATCTACATAAATCTTCTGCCTATCCTGTGCTACCTTAGATTCTTTTTGATCACTTAAAGTCCTTGTTCCATGTCTATCAACATATATGGTCCAACTAATACCCTACTAACCAGATCACTCCAACTGATATGAGTGTTACAAATCCACCCATACAATGCCTCAAAAGGACTCATCCTCAGTGACTCCTGATAATTTTTGTTGTATGCGAACTTTACCAAAGGGAGATACTCTTCCCACTTTTGCTGCTAATGCATCACATGCATCCTCAACATGTCATCTAATATACTGTCGACCCTCTCTTTATGTCCATCCGTTTGCAGATGATAAGCTACGTTGAAGGCCAACTCTGTGACCAAACCTGCAAATAAATCCTTCCAAAACTTGGAAGTGAACTTCACATCCCTGTCTGATACAATATTCTTTGGAACACCATGCAGCCTAATAACATATTGGATGAATATTTGGGCTACATCACTAGCTGAGAACGTGGACTTCACCAAAATTAAATTTTCAACCTTTGTCAACTTACCCACAGTGACCATGATGGAATCATGCTGCTTCATTGTCTTTGGAAACCTTATGATGAAGTCCATGGAAATTACCTCCCATTTCAATTCTAGAATCACAATCGACTATAGAATTCCACCAAGATGTTTACACTCTACATTCACTCGCTAATAGTCAAAACACCTTGCCACAAACTTTGCTACATCCCTCTTCAAATTCGGCCAATAATAATATCTCTTCACTACTGTCAGTATCTTCTGATAACTTGGGTGACCTAAATATGGTTTCACATGAAACTCCCTCAAGATCATCTTCTTGAGCTCACTGCTATCCAATACATATATCCTATCTCGGAACTTGACCAATCCATCTACTATAAGACAATAATTTGTAACATGTGCACCATCACCTGTACCTGTACTACCACCCATACCTGTACCACTACCTGTACCTGTACCATTACGTGTACTTATACTTGTATCTTCATCCCACTACAACCTATGCACAATCTTCATATACCTTACATCCTATTGACCTACCTATGAAATCCAATCCTGTAAGTCTATCCCATAGGGGCTCATAGTTGCCAAGTGGTGTACCTGTACTCGTCGACTGAGAGCATCTACCACCCTGTTCTCTTTACCTTTGATGTACCTGATCTCGAAATCAAACTCGCTAATTGTGGCCAACCATCTAGCCTACTTGGCATTCAGATTCATTTGGTTAAACAAATATCTCAACTCAATGTGATCACTTATAAGTACAAATCTCCTGCTACGAAGATAATGTCTCCACATCTTCAATCTATGTATGATCGCTGCGAACTCAAGATCATGTGTTGGGTATTTACACTCGTGCTCGTTTAGTTTCTGTTACTCATTGAATATTACCTGTCCATCCTGCATAAGGACTCCACCAAGCCCTCCTTTGTAAGCATTTGTGCATACCATAAACTCCTTGTCCATATCTACAACTATAGTACTGGTGCATGTGTCAACTACTACTTAAACTGCTTAAAGCTAGCCTCACACTCCTCAGTCCATTCAAACTTCTTACCTTTCCTCTGCAAGGATGTAACGAGATAAGTAATCTATGAGAAGTTCTTGATGAACCTCCTATAATATCTTGCCAGATCCATGAAAGATCTCACCTCATCTGCACTCTTAAGAGCTACCCACTCCATGATGGCCCTTATCTTCTCTAGATCTACTGCAATGCCTTCCTTGGAGACAACATTTCCCAAGTAGTGCACCTTAGTCTGAAAGAAACTACACTAGATGAGCTTAGCATACAACTGATGCTCCCTCAACAACCTCAACACTGCTGCTAAATTCTCGACATGCTCTTCCTCATTTTTAGAATATATCAGTATATCATCAATGAACACAATAACAAACTTATCCAAATATGGATGCAACACACTATACATCAAACACATGAATGAAGAAACTCATAATGCCCATACATGGTCCTGAACATAGTCTTGTAAATGTCATCCTCTTTGATGTGTACCTGACGATATCTGGATCTCAAGTCAATCTTTGATAACACTACTGCTCCCTTCAACTGATCGAACAAGTCATCAATCCTCGACAAAGGTACCTATTCTTGATAGTCACTTTGTTCAACTACCTATAATCAATGCATAATTTGAGAGTACCATCTTTCTTCTTCACAAACAATACAGGTGCACCCCATGGTGATAGACTCGACCTAATGTATCCCTTGTCCAACATTTCGTTCAACTGCAATTTTAACTCAACCAACTCAAGTGTGCTCATCCTGTAAGATGCTTTAGATGTTGGAGCTGCCCCTGAAATTAACTCAATATAAAAGTATAACTCCCTATGAGGTGGAAATTCTGTGATGTCCTCAAGAAATACATCCTTGAACTGCTATAAAAATGGGTACTTGTTCAACACATCTGCATCCTCAGCCTCCTTACCCTTATCACTAGAAATGTGTACTCCAAATAGCTTTCACCCCTTCCTGTGGCTATGCTTTTCTTGCATAGTTGTCACCATCCTAACTGATGTGGCTTTCTTCTTACCCTATAAGACTCTTGGTTCTCCATTGTCATAAACACACTTAATAGATTTATCATAGCAGTCTACCTTGGTTCTATGTAGATACAACCAATCCATGCCCAATAACATAATGTATGAACCAAATGGTAATACATTTAAATGTGCTATTGTAGGCATACCATTTAAGTCAAATGTGCAAGCTCTTACCCGATGATGCACTCACTTCTTTGTACTTGTATCCAATTACACTAACCAAGACTCTGCATGCAACTCCTTATTCAAGCCAAACTTATCCACCAAGTCAGGACTAACATAGCCATAATTAGATCGAGGGTCAATCAAAATAGAAATAACTTGATCATAAAGCTTATCGTCCATCTCAATGATAGATGCCTGGTGTTCTGCCCGCTTGTTGTCCACATATGCATAGATACGAGGAATACTTTGGCATACATCTCCAACAGTCTACGCCTCTTGTGCATTGTATATCTAAGGTCTACCACCTTGATTCTATGGACAATATCTCCTGTGATGATCTTTGCCACAAGTCCAACATTCTATAGGCTTCCAGCCTCTGTCCTTGTTCCTTTCTTTAGATCGATGTCCTTGTCCTCTATCTGATGCATTGAACCTCTTAGGTGGTGCAACATTCTCCTTATTATCTATACCCTATGGCCTTTCTCACTTTTTATCCCATTTTCCTTTGTTCTTTACATTACCTCTCCAACCTGGCTTAGTCTCATTGCTACGCTTCGATTGTTCATAGCAATGCTTTAGCTTTCGAATGGCCTTGTCCAATGATCTAGGCTCATCGAATTCAATCCTATATTTGAATGCAACTGGTAGTTCATTAATGAATCTTTGAATCTTAGCCTTCTCCTCCTTGGGGTAAGGCACATACCTCAACAGTTCCAAGAACTTATTGGTGTACTCATCATCTATTATGGATCCCATATTTAGTTCATAGAATTCTGTTGCCCTGTCATCAAAGTATCTCTCCAACAGATACTTTTTCTTGAATAGCTGCTCAAATTCATTCCAAGTTAGATATTTCTCATTTATGTCCCTGACATTCTTCACATCTTCCCACCAGATGTATGCTTTACCTTTAAGACTGAAAGTAGCCACTCTATATTTCATGTTCTCTAAGTAGTCATGCAACCTGAAGAACTTCTTCATACTGAGTAACCAAGCCTATGCATCCTATGATCTCTTTACCTCTCCATCAAAAGTAGGTGGATTTGCTTTCTTAAACTCATTAGGCAAGTATCCCCTATCAGTTCTCCTATAAGGATGATAACGGTGATGATCACAATGCATATCTGAATCAAAACTAGAATCATACTTGTGTCTATCCCTTCTCCTCTTCGGAGTGTCCAACAATCTTCCAACTCAGATTGTGTCATATCTATCTGATCGGTGATCACCATGCAATCTGCTGCCTTATGCCCCATTAGTTTTTTCCTCTTGCTCATGACTGATCTAAAGTGGTCCTTGTCACTGCAAATTTGATAAGCTCTAGAGTATCACTGCATTTACCTCTGCTAGCTTTTCTTGTGTTTGTATGATTCTGTCATTATCTTCCTTACAACTCCTTATCTCTTCCTTTAAAATTCTCAGTGTTACTACCAAATTGGAAGAGTTCCCAAAACCATATTGCTCTTAAGATTTGTAGGGAGAGTCTCTGTAGTCAACCATACTACTAGCCATTTGATATTTCTTCCTGCAAGGCACAATATGTCAGATAAACCAAATCAAAATAAATCAACATACCTTAGTATAGCATGGGGAGGATACCTTGTCTGCAATATCACCAAATCAGCATGATACATGTATAACATAATCATAACAACATATCGACATATGCAAGTAAATGTATCAACTCATAAACATCTATCTAACTAGGGTCGAGTCATCAACGCAAGGCCATATCAACAATGCATTCTATGACCTCATGCATGACAACAACCATCACTCCATTGTACACATTTCCACATGCAACCAAAAATATGCATAGGAAATGCCAAATCAACTGCACCTACGCATAAATGCATGTAGTCGAACATAAGTGATCAAATCTTGTAATTAACCTACAATACTAATACATGTAATCCAAATATTCAAGAATGTAACCTAACGTACAAGGATGTAAGTAGGTGCCCATGTAAGCGACATATAATCCATACATAGTTAGTGACATACAATTCATTTCATGAAATCAATATAAAATTCTCCATGATAACCATACCACAACTATACTCAAGCATCAAGCATTGCAACAAGTACATGGTATGCAAGTATAAGAGACACACATGCAACTGACATGCATGCATGAGCAACACCTTCAACCCATCCACTCCAAGAGTTGAACCATGCTCTGATACCGCTCTGTAACACCCTCCTCCCACATCCACCCAATTAACCATGCCAACAGGGGCAAACATGAGATGAGGGGCTACTATGATCATATTTGACTTCATATGTGACCTCAAGGAAGTGGAATCGATGAAAAATAACACAATCATCCAACATCATCAAAAAAGCCCTTAGGAGACAAGTGAGCCACTCAGACAACCTTTCCCTGGGTCCCACTACTATTATGGACCTATTAGGCCATAATCGCTCTCATGCTATGGGAAAGGTAGTGACTAGAAACCAAATTCGCTCTCATAGGCCTGCCTGCCAACAAATGTGGACCAGAATTTCCAGTTTTGTGCTAGGGACCCCGAGACTTAAGCCACTTTTTAAGGCCCAGATCCTAGGCCACTGCCCAGAATGGAATGATAGCCTAGAATCAGGAGATGTACATGTAAACAATGATGCAAAAGCAATAAGTTGATCAAGACCTTAACCAGAACCCTACTAGCCATGACAGGCATTTCATCAAACATATCACGAACATGTAACCTACAAGTGTAAACAACAAAATTAAGTGTAGGGACGTCATACTTATTTGAGAATTTCTATGAACCATTGTTCCCTCATGCTAATTGCTACGTTATCCTCTATTAGGTCATAGACACATTATCCATTCATGTACACATAAATACATGCTAAGAGCCATACATAGTTGCTATCACAAAATGTACATATAACCAACATAATAGGAACAAAAATACCATAAACATATCATCCATCAAAATCCATATATACTTCAATACATTTTCACATGAAAATCAAGGGAATGAATTTCTCATTAATGAATGAAATAAAACAACTGGAGATGGGACTACCATGTTCCACCTGATCATAGAACGGTTGAACCAAATCTCTCTTCAACCATTGATGCGGGATCTCACAGAACACATTGATCAAAACTCATCCAGGGCTTCTAGAGGCCATCTACCTTAACTCATCAAACAATGATTCCACCTCATAGTCGGCCATCACAAAACCATCATTAGATTAGTCTCGATCCAAGCCTTCCAACGCTTCCAGAGCATTTGTCCAGCCAAGGCTTCTAGAACTAGTAACTCAATCCATAACTTATACAAGGCTTTTAGAGCATTTGTCCAACCAAGGTTTCCAGGACTAGTAACTCAACCCAATTTTCTACAGGGCTTCAAGAGCATTTGTTCAACCAGGGCTTCTAGGACTAATAACTCAACCCAAGCTAAGGAAACATGAGAACTTAAAAAAAAAATGATAGTAAACCCACAATCACCATGTCTATCTAGGAAATGGAAAGGCTAGGAAATCCATTGTCGATCCAGGAAATCCTCTATGCCAATGACAAATCACAATAAGAAATCACATGCATGTGATATGCATGCCAAAACTAGTGAATAAATCATACATGCAAGTTTTGTTAGAAAATTATATATTACACAACAATGGAACACATAAAATATTGCAGAAATATAAACACAGAAAACACATAAAACAAGAGAGACACAGATATACGTGGTTCACCCAGTTTGGGCTATGTCTACCCCAAAAAACCAATCCTTCCTTTATATTATCCAACAAAATGAAGAGACACAACCTACAACAGATTCGGTGTAATATCCTCTGTTTTCTCTCACAGTCTCACCTCTTTGTTTCTCGCTCAGAGAATACACATCTATTACACAGCCTCAAATACAATGCCCTCATACAAACATAGGGTTTTCCTTCTAGGGCAAAAAACCCTAAACTAAACATAAGTTCTACTGTCAAATCATCCACCTAATGAACGACCCAGATTGACTAGAAATTACTATACTTTTACAAGGAAATTTTACATCTATTTTAAGCTTCGGGGGCGCTGCCCCTGAGCTCCCACCGGGGGACTGCTGGCCCCTGAACCCCCTAGCCAGGGGGGATCGCCCCCCCACACCCCCCTGCATGGAGGGGTGTATAAAATTCCTGGGGTATACATCTAGTTGAAACAAAGACCTTTGAACAATCATGCTCCACACACAACAATCTCCCATTGGAGAATGATTGTAGCAACTCCATCGCTTCATTTGTTGGACAATGACTCCTCTTTGGACTTGGTTGTTTCTCATCTTCATTGTCATCCTTGAAGACCAATTGAAACTAAGAATATTCTCAATTTCTCCCGGGTTACAACTTTTGTTAGCATATCTATAGGATTCTGGCTAGTGTGTATCTTTTCCATCTTCAACTCTCCATCTTCCAACACTGATCGTATGAAATGGTACTTGAGCTGTATGTGTTTGGTCCTACAATGAAATGCTGATTTCTTTGCAAGATGAATGACACTTTGGCTATCACTATATAGCATGCCCATATCATGCTCCTTACCCAATTCACCCATAAGCCTTTTTAACCAAATCATTTATTTACTAGCCTCTGTAGCAGCAACATACTCTACTTCTGTTGTTGAAAGTGCAACAACACTTTGGATTTTTGAAAACCAGCTAACAGCTGTTCCACCAACAGTAAATACATATCCTGTAGTGCTCCTCATGTTATCTCTGTCACCTGCCATATCTACATCAACATATCCCTGTAGAGAAATGTTTGAACCACCAAAGCATAATGCTTGATTTGTGGTACCTTTCAAATATCTGAGAATCCGTTTCACTACCATCCAATGTTCCTTTCCTAGATTGTTCATGTACCTGCTTACAACTCCCACTGCATGTGCAATATCAGGCCTTGTGCAGACCATCGCATACATTAAGCTTCCAACTGCTGATGCATAAGGAACTTTAGACATATAATCCATGTCTTCTTGGGTCTTTGGGCACATTTCCTTACTAAGTTTGAAATAGTTAGCAAAAGGTGTACTAACTGGTTCTGCATTGTGCATATTAAATCTTTTCAACACCTTTTGTATGTACTCATTCTAAGACAATGTTAATTTACGATTTTTCCTGTCTCTAGTTATTCTCATACCATGGATTTGTTTTGCAGCTCCAAAATCATTCATTGCAAATTAATTTGCCATTTTTCTTTTGAGCACATTTATTTCCTGCATGTTAGACCCTGCAACAAGCATGTCATCTACATGCAATAACAATATAATATAGCTGCCATCATTTTTCTTTTTTAGATAAACATAATGATCAGAGTGACATCTAATATAACCTTGTTCAGACATAAATGTGTCAAATTTTAGATACCACTACCTTGGAGCCTGTTTTAAGCCATACAAGCTCTTCTTCAACCTGCACACAGTTTCTCCTTCCCTTTCACTTCATATCCTTGTGCGCTGCATATATATCTCTTCCTCCAAATCCCCATGGAGAAAGGCTGTCTTTACATCTAACTGCTCAAGATGCAAATCTTAAACTACTACTAGACTTAGAATAGTTCCGATTGAATTCATTTTAACAACAGGAGAAAATATTTCATCAAATTCAATACCTTTCTTCTGTGCAAATCCCTTCACCACAAGTCTAGCTTTGTACCTTTGTTTTCCTCCATCTTCTTCCTTCAGCCTGTAAACCCATTTATTCTTCAATGCAGTTTTTCCTGCAGGTAACCCGACTAAGCCCCAAGTCTTGTTATGCATTAAGGTGTCCATCTCTTCTTCCATGGCTACCTCCCACTTCTTCCTACTTTCAACCTGCATTGCTTCTTCATAACATTTGGGTTCACCAGAATCAGTCAACAATAAATAATATAATTAAGGAGAGTATCATTCAGGGGTCTACTTATCCTGGTAGATCTTCTAACACCACTTTCAGGTGTTTGGGGTGACTATTGCTGTTGTGGTGGTTGCTGTTGTTGATTATTATTATTTTCAGGCAACTTTACTTTTTCAGTGATTTCATCAAGAATTGCGTATTCCTTGTTTTATTTTTCTAGTTTCTTTTCTTGCAAATGATTCTTATACAAGACATTTTCATTGAATATTACATCTCTACTCCTAATGATTTTGTAATTTTCATAATCATATAAGCGATAACCAAAATCATTAACACCATATCCAATAAAGGTACATTTCTTTGACTTTGCCTCAAGCTTTGTTCTATTTTCTTTATCAATATGGACAAAGGCCTCACAACCAAAAGGCTTTAAAAAAGAGTAGTTTACCTTTTTACCTGTCCATGCTTCCTTGGAACACCACCATCCAAGGAATTGAAGGCCCTCTATTTATTAGATAAACAACAGTATCTACAGCATCTGCCCAAAACTATAAAGGCAATCCTGCATGCAATCTCATGCACCTTGCACGCTCCATGATTGTTCTATTCATCCTTTTTGACACACCATTTTCTTGTGGTGTTCTTGGAACTGTCTTCTCTCTACGAATTCCATGCTCTGAACGGTACCTATCAAACTCTTTGTTGAAATATTCACCTCCATTTTCTGATCTAAGACACTTCAATTTCTTTCCTATCTCAATCTCAACCAAAGCTTTCCATTTCTTGAAAGTATCAAATACATCAGATTTATTCTTAATACAATAAATCAAAGTTTTTCTAGTTGCATCATCAATACAAGTAACATAATAATGAGAGCCACCGAGAGATGATATCTGAGTAGGTCCCCATACATCAGTATGAACAAGCTCTAATTTTTCACTCTTCTTTTCTTTCCCAACTCTGAGAAATATGACTCTCTTCTGTTTTCTGTTAGCACCTAAATCCACCTTAGGCAGAAGGAAGGCAAAATTCAGGGTAACCACAAACCACGCTCAGTCTGGTAGCTAGCCCTACCAGAACAGGAGAGGGCTCTCTCCGAGTCACTCTCAGCGAATAAGTAAATGAAATGGTCTGAGATGACTGACAGTGAAATATTGATCTTAGGTTGGTAAGTAAATATGGATACAAGAAACAATTTTTATGAATAACTGAGTTTCTGGGATGGTATGGGACCAACGGATAGCGATGAATAGAGAATTTAACACAAAGGCACAAATTACTTCGTGAGGCAAGATAGGCGGAAAGTCTAGCAATTTAGGTTTGAAATAATGCGGGATGGAAAGATTACTTAGGAGGGTGAGAAGGGCAAGGAAAACATGAATCCTTTTCAACAGAAGAAGAACATTGAACATGAAATTTTCCCATAGGCAGAGCAATAAAAATGAATTCTACCTTATCTAACTTAGAAAATTTCACTAGAAATGAATATGAAATGAACTGTGAAACATAACGACATACATATGAAACATAAGAGACACATTTGATACACTCACAACCACATGAATCTCATGAAAAAGAGCCGCTGCCTTTCATTAATGTTCTGTCAAAATATACAATGAAGAAACAGAGTTTCTTTCCCACAGTCTCCCAGAAATTACAAGCCAACCAACCATTTGAAAATAGTTTGCATACAATATATATAATGTTCCATGAGGAGATAGAACAACCAAGGGGTTGGGGAGTTTCTCGAATCATTACAAAATGGATATGGAAAGCCAACCATTAGCTATAGGTGCAGCGTTACAAACATGACAAATGGCTTGGGTGACTGTTTGCCTTCCTTTGCCACTTGGATAGAAGCCAATTTGGAGTGAAAATGCTTTAAACATTGCCTTATGTGCCAAAAAAGTGAAGTGTAGATGAGCAGGCCCACTTGAAGAAAGTCGCAAATCGAAATTTCGCGAAACGGAGGAGAATTTGGCCTTCTTCCCTATATGCATCGCGCCAAATTCTATATGTGCCACACCACTTTTGAGGCTATTTTGAGGCACCTGGAGGAGTCCAAAATGTGCCCAAGTGTGCTCGTTGGAAAGCCTGGCCTGTCTACTTTCTAACCCAAGTGGAATTTCTGAATTTGGTTTTCATTTTCACCTCAAAATATTCATTCTCCCAAGACTGCTTCCTGTGTGTCAAAATAGGGGCAGAGAGGCCATTTTTTGGGTGTTTTTGACCTCCTAGAGACTCAAATCATGCCCAAATTTCATGTCGAAGCACCAATAGTCGTGATTTTGCATGTTGAATCCAAAAATGCAGACCATTTCCAATTTGGAGCTCCCAAACCTAAGCGTCGTGCCACAGGGAGAAAAAACATGTGTTGTGACCAAAAAATTTCCATGTGACCAAAATTGCCCCAAATTTCTTGAAATTTGGGCTGGAGGTTCTCTAAGAGGTACTATGCTGAGCCATAGAGGCTTCAGCCAAGATTCAAAGCTGATATTTCTCTTTTTGCCTATGTTGCCTCTTTGTTTCTCTGCTCAATTTTGCCTTCAAGCTCCTTATCCAAGCATTTGCACTCATGTTTCGTGCCCTGTAATGATAAACCATCCTCCTCAGTATGGTTTTGTCTCTGTTAGCCTTCTCCAACAGTCTCCCAAGGTGGATGTTGATCTGCTCGAGCCAAGACTCACGGTCATTGTTAATCTCTTGCTCCAAGGTAGTGAGTTCGATCCTCCTTTGTTGGGCAACTTGTCGATTCTCACGGATGCTTTGCAGCTCGATGATCTCATGCTGGTCCTCAAGCTATTTGTTCCTCTACTCCAAATACCTGATGATCCATTTGGCCCTCTCCAAATTTAGTGATAGGTCTTGGAGCTCCATGTTCTGCTCCTGAATGGTCACCCTAAGTCGGGCACTCTCCACATCTGCATCATCATCCTAAATGAGGATGAAGTAGGCCTCCTGTTCACCTGGTGGCCACTCGTCATGCATGGGACTCTTTCCCTTGTCCTGTACCTATGTCATCGATGCCGAAAGTGAGGCCCCTTCCACCCTGGGTGGAGACAACACTCACTTTGTTGCTGCAAACAAGTGCCTACTACCTCTCTGATATGTAATGAATACTGGCATAGAAGTGGTCTCATGGTGCTCATACTGATGAGAAGGACCACCTATCTCATGCTCTGCCTCTTATAGTACCTGTGAAGTGCTGAAGAGGTCACGGGAGATGAATTCCTCCCAAGAAATGCCCTACAATCCAACTGATGATCCACCAAAATCCGGATAAGAGCAAAGTGATACTCACTGTTAAGCTGCTTCTATGGGGTCTTATGCTGCATGAAGGTGTTCATCCTCTCTATGTTCCTGCATATGAAAAATAGGAGGTTCATCATCCCAACCCTGGCAAATTGCATGAGAAACCTAATGTGATAGGCATATAGACGAGAGAACCTCCCCTCACAGCTGAAGTATTCCATGATCAATTTCATGAGCGGAGCATACTCATCTTTCAAATATCTGAATGGGAAGACTCTTGTGAGCTGCCTCAAGAATCTGGCCTTAATGTAAGGCTCATAGTGTTTCCTATCCACCTTCTTTTTCTTATGCCACTGTTCTCCAACATTTGGTATGCTTGTTGCCACTAAGATAGTTTCGGGTGTCAATGTGAAGGTGACACTGGCCAAGATAGACTGACCTCCATGTAGATGAAGCACAAAAAGACGGGCCAACTCATGATGAACTCTAACATTAGCCACCCTTTGAGAAAATTCAAAACATGATAGATACTGGAAACATGACATGGCAAGAGGGCATCCGTGCAATTCAGTGAGGGTAGTTGGCTCATCCCTAACATGTTTTCCACTCTTGTGATGTCTCCTGAGAGCCTGTTCTTCTGAGGATGAGTCACTTTATGTCTCCATCTCATACTCTGACGAATGCTCTGATGCCACGACTACTATGTGTACTGTACTTAGGCTGCCCTTTGATGATGGTGTGAAGTTGGGTGCTTTTGTGATATCTGCCACCAAGGGGAACAATGAAAAAAAGGGAGTATTAGGAGGGGAGTAATGTGATAGGAATAGGGGTTATGGGGAGAAGTTTTGTTTAGGGATATGTAGGGGGGTTAGGGGATTTGATAAGGTAGGGTTTTGGGGTGTTATGTTGACCAAAGAGTGGAGGGATAGGGGATAGGATTTTGGTAGTGTTTTAGGGTAGGGATAATAGGAAAAATGAGAAAGGGAGGATAGGGAAAAATGGTAGGAGAGGGGAAAATGGTAGGAAAACAGAGCCTTGGAATCAACACTACAATTATGCAACCCTAGAAACAATGACCTTTGGTGTTTTCTTGTGGTTGGTTTTATGAGTTTTGTTGCATTTAAACATAACTATAAACCACCATATCATTCATAAACTTTGATGAGCAAGACATGACATAGAGCCTACCTGTCAATTTGAGGGGTTTCACAAGCAATTGGAGGAAATTTGGCATGATTTTGGCCCTTTGTGGGTGTGTGCCACACGCCAAACCCAGTGCGCCGCGCCCATTGAAAATTTACACTGTGCGGTGGCTTTGTGTGTGCCGCGCCCTTTGTGTGCGCCGCACCCCCTAGTGTGTGCGTCGCGCCCTGGAAACTGCCTCCAACTTACTCTCAAACACGCACTTTGCTCTCCTAATCACTTTGCAATGTCTCCCTATGAACTTGATTTGCACAATGCCTTTGATTTTGGTGGAAACTTGTATATAAAGACTTTGAAGTCATGGGTTAAGTTTTTGCTTCTCCAAAAACCCATTTTTCTAATGTTATGTTTTGACACTTTTTCACTGACTTAAAGCAACACTGAATTTCACTTTTCCCTTTGAAATTTTGGCTCAAATGGTGAAATTTTTGGCACTCCTTGTAGGGATTGCATGACAGAGCATTTGGCCACGGAAACCATGACTACACCTGAGGAAATCAACTGACGACTTTTTGAAAATTTTATCACCAATGACATTGTTTGACTTTTCTTCAAAACAGAGTTTTGAAGAACAGTCGAAGTTTATCAACAGGACGATGAAACTCTCTGAATCATAACTTTGTAGGGGCCTCACTCTGGCCTACATGGCTTTATTGGATATGTTTAAAGACCAAATTCATTAATCCCTAGACCTAATTATCAAAATGACTTTTGTCCATTAAAGGACCAGACCTTGACTGTCATGGACTTTAGTGATCACTGGCAAAAGACCTAAGCCAGCAAGAGCCAGACATGAGGAGAAATGACTAGCATGACCTTTTCCATCAGATTATGGCATGCCCCTAGCAGAATGTAGCTAGGTAAATGGAGCAAGAGTCCTAAAAATGAAATGCATAAATAGTTTTGATCTCTGACGGAGGACTCACTAGACCGACTCTAGAATTGGCCCCAATGGGGGATGGTAGCTCCTTGGAGGTGCCAAGAACAGCAGATCTCTGTCAAAGCTAGACAGTGCCTTCGTCCATTGGGCTATGGAGTCATTATTTCAACAAACAACACAAGACTCTGACTCATTTGTTAAACTGAAATGACCAAAAAACTGATTTAAATTTGACATTGAAATGACTTGAAGACTAACTTGACAAACTCTAACAAAACTGAAATAAAATGCTATTTACAGTGACTGTGGAAGTAGTGTTAATAACTCAAAAATGGTAATGCTTGAGCAGCTGACCATTGATCGGCCCTCCTCGACAATCTTCCCCGTTCATTTCCTTCAGAAGAAAAGAATTTTGACCCCTATATGTTGCAATCTTGAAAGGACCTTTCCAAAGGTTCTCGAACTTGTAGTGCTTACCTTTTTCCTCATTCCTTGCATCCCGCTTCAGCACCACATCATCCAACTGAAATTTTTCCACCTTTGCCTTTCTGTCATAAATTTTCTTGATTTTCTCCTACAATTTGGATGTGTTCTTGAAAACTTCTTCTCTAGTCTACTGCAAGTGGACCATTTGATTCAACCTTCTCTGCATGGGATCTTCTTCACTGCCGGCCTACTAAAGAAGTTTGACTACCAGGGCAGCGAGAGAGGTAGGAAACACTGTATCAACTCCATAAACAAGCTCGAAAGGTGATGTACCTATGGATTTCTTTTGACTGACCCGATCTGCCCACAGTGCATTGACCAACCTCTTATGCCAGCTCTCCTTGTTTATTTCCAGCAGCTTCTTGATGATGTTGACCAATGATTTGTTCGAAGACTCCGCCAATCCATTGCCTTGTGGATGATAGGCAGTTGAGTGACCCAAAATGATGTGATATTTATGACAAAACTCTACCATCCTTTTTGATTTGAAGGCTGTTGCGTTATCAGTGATTAACTTATTCGGGCAACCAAAGCGAGACAAGATGTTATTTTCAAATAATGAAATGATTACCACATCTGTAGCTTGCCTGGTGGGAATTTCCTCGATCCATTTTGTGAAATAATCTGTCACCGTGAGGATCCATCTATGCTGACCGAAAGAAGCAGGATGAATTTCACCAATGAAATCCAGCCCCCATTGCTGGAAAGGGGAACTCACCTCAATGGGCTTGAGTGGTAGAGGCTATAACTTCTGCTTTCCTTCGAAAATCTGGCACCTATGACAACGCTTGACCATCTTGTAGACATCATCAAACAATGTCGGCCAATAGTACCCTGCTCTTAGAATTTTATTAGCTGTTGACTTCCAAAAAAGGTGACCACCATAGTCTCCTTGGTGGCATTCCTCCATGGTTTTCTTTGCTTCCTTTTCCACCAAACAATTTAATAGAACACCACCGGGATCTTTCCAATACAGTGCAGAATTAGAATGCAAAACCTGACAGCATTCAACTTGAGTTTTCTCGCTTTGTTTCTAGTCATGTCAGGCAGTGGTGACAAATTTTTGAGCACATATATGACATCTGAATACCATGGAGAAAGAGAAAACATTTCAGATACCTGAATTGACGATCCTTCCTCATTCTCATCAGATATAGCAGCGATCAAATTTATGTCCAAGGCGTGCAAGTTTGATTCGGCCATTAACTTCGCCAATCCCTGTCCTTTAACCAGCTTTGTGGGCTTTATTTCCACATCATATTCCAGCAAGGCTGCAATCCATTTGCCTCGTCTCCCTTCCGGATCCGTCTATACTAAAACATATTTGATAGCAGCATTAGGAACATAGGCCAAAATATGGGAATGTAGAATATATACCCGGGAATATTTCAGTGCCTTTACAAGTGCAAGGGCTTGCTTCTCAATGATGTTGTACTTTAATGCTGCACCTCTTATAGCTCTGCTGAAGAATGCAATGGGTCTTTCATGATCATCTCTTTTCTGCAATAACACCACTGCCATAGTATGCTCTGAAGCAAATGAAAACAATATGAAATCCTGAGTGTAGTTCGGGATGACTAGAATTGGAGCAGAAGAAAGAGCCAATTTGACCAAATTGAAAGATTTTACAGCCTCCTCCGCCCATTTCACTTGGCTGTCCTTCTTAAGCATGTTTGTCATCTCTCTTAGGTGCTCAACAAGATTAGGTACAAAGCGGCGTAGAAAATTCATTTTACCATTGAAAGATTGTATCTCATTCTTATTCCGAGGTAGATCAACTTGTTGAATTGCTTGCACCCGTGCTGGGTCAATACGAATGCCATCTTTTGAGATAATGTGCCCGAGTATTTTGCCTTCTTCCATGGCAAACAAGCTCTTCCTCGGATTCAACGACAAGCCGTATTTTCTGCACTTTTGAAAGACAGCTTTTAGATGGTACATGTGCTCTTCATCAGATTTGGAAAACACTGTCAAAACATCCAGGTATACCACCAAAAAGACATCCTTCTCATTTGCAAAAGCCAAGTCCATTGCCCACTGAAATGTGACACCTGCATTCTTCAAACTGAAAGGCATTTTAGCGTAATGAAAGGTTCCCCATGGAGTGGTGAACGTTGTCTTGTCTCGGTCATCTTCATGGACGGAAACTTGGTTATATCCGGAGTAACCATCAAGCAGTGACATACGAGATGCTCCCACTACTCGCTGAAGTATATGGTCCATTTTGGGCAGTGGATAGTTGTATTTCAATGAAACTTTATTGAGATTTCTAAAATCAATGCATAAGCGAATATCACCTGTCTTCTTTCATATGGGAACCAAGTTAGATCCAATCCAAAAATCTGATGGGAACAATGATCCCTGATTTGTACAACCTGTTTATCTCCTTTTCAATAGATGGCAACAACTTTGGATTTAGCCTTCTCAACTTTTTTCTGAAAGGTTTTTGATTGGGCTTGGTGGGTATAGTGCGCTGAATTATATTGGTATCATATGTCTTTAAGTCAGAATAGTCCCAAGCAAACATATCTTTAAATGAAGACAGCAAACTGATATATTTGTCCTTGATCATGGGTGGCAATGCTTTGGAGAATTTTACCAATTAGGATTAGCAGTTGTTCCGATATTGACCTCTTCCACACCCTTCTCTGTTGGCTACAATGTTGGCTTCCAGTCTACATCATCTTGATCAAAGAGTTCTTCTAGAGGTATCAAGCCTTTAGGAATAACGTTATTCTTCAGCTGCAACACGTCCATTTCATTGATATGCACCTCATCTGTACCATTACCTTTATCATCGTCATTTTCTACATCAATTGAGGTTTCTTTGAACTTGCCTTTGTTTTACAGAAAATCATCAATATCCTCATCATCCTGGAATACTCGCCAATATCTCTGATTGTCTGGAACGGTTGGACGATGCTTGACATGGATCTCGAATTTATTGCTGGAGTTCATTGGGATCTTCAAACTACTTACTGCCTTGGGAAGAGAATCAGCAATACTATTTTGTATACGAGGCACACATGTTAAGGTGTATTTTGAAAATAATTTTAGGATGTCTAGAACTGCATTACTGTAAGCCCGCATCCTAGGATGCTTTTCTTCATATTTGCCTCTGACCTGCTTAATTACCAATTCAGAGTCGCCATATACTGAAATCCTCTTAGCATTCAGCTTCCTTAGAATTTTTAGGCCAGCAATCGGAGCTTCATACTCAGCTTCATTGTTTGAACAATCAAAAGCCAACCTATAAGAGCATACTTGCACGTTACTAGGGACTTTGTTCGGGGCGGAGAAAGGACTGCGTACCCCAATTCCTATTCCAGCGCCATAATTTCCCACTGCTCCATCGAAATCCATGGTCCACAAGCCTTCTTCCTCCTCTTGCAAGTGCTGGAAATCTGTTTGTTGTGCCTTGTCTGCTTGCTGTCCATTATTTTTAGCTGATTGCCCAACGGTGTTCTGCTGTTCTTGTTCTTCTTTTCTTAAAACTCCTCTGAAATTTTCTGTTATTTCTGGAATATCATCTGCTTCTACTAACTGACTATCGATATCATTGAAATTATCTGAAAAGAAAACAAAAGACTCTAAATCTGTATGTACATAATAAATTGGATGATTTATTGGTTTCTCCTTGCTTGTGATCATGTATTTCATTTTTTGTTCCCAATACAATTTCCTCATTTGGCCAAACACCGAAATCGTTGCATAGGAGAAATCTAGATGTAATGTCCCTTTTAATTTCGCTACCCAATACCTAGAAAGAAGCATGCCAGACTTGGGAGGAATATCTGCTACAACAACATCCATCAAAACATTCTTCATTGGGAGCTGATCCAGACTCACAACCAAGTCTTTGATGAGTCCTATACATCTTACTCTACTGGAATCAAATGAATAGAGATCATGGTATTGTCAGGTGATGTCCAGACCAAGCTTATCCATGACAGCCTTGGGCATGAGATTGTGAGAAGCTCCGGAATCGAACATGGCATTATGTAACAAAAAATCATGCAATCTTAAACTGATATAAAAAGGTGGCACATCACTATCAGGAGACTCACCATTTAATGTTGGCCCAAAAATAATTTCAGGTTGATCATCTTCGACATTCAACATGTCGGACATTGGGTCTAAATTCAACATTTTAGATACTCATCCTCTATAACTGTTGTTCCTCATTATTTCAGTCAAGGGGATGGATACCTTTAATTTAGAGATCTCATTCTCCAAATTAAAAGCGAGAATCTTTTCTACCTCTTTGACTGGGATTTCTTTCCTTCCCTTTTATTTCTATGCAACTTCCTGATGTGATTGTTCTGCTGATGGTGATTTTTTGCTCTCCGGACCAACCGCCTCCTTTCCTTTCCTTTGTGTAATTGACGAATCATTCTTTGATGCCTAAACATCCTTCCTTTTCTGAATTGGCTTGATCGGCACATCTCCATTTCTAAGTGAATATCGCTACTGTTGGGCAGACAAAGCATTCATATAGCCTCTTTGGTACTCATCTGATTCTTCCTCCAAGACGGTGTCATTTGCTAGAATGAAATCTACATCTTTGTGTACATCTGAACTCTCTGCATACTCCTCATCCTCAGTAAGATAAATAGGCAAATCATCGGGAGTAAAGAGGTGGTTTTCTTCACCTATTATATTCCCGTCCTCATCTGATTCTGGTCCATGCACAAAATTTTGCTGCAGAGGTGTCTGTACTGGCTGTTGTGTTGTCTGCTCTTGGGCACGCTGATCTCTCTGTCTTATCCTATATTGTGGTTGTTGCTAACCATGAAAGTTAGGATTTCTAACTTGTGGCTCCGGTTTGTCAAGTTTCACCCTTTCAAGCATCTACTCTACCTTCCGAAGTAGTTGATCTACCGAGGAAGATTCTTCCTTTATGGTGACCTTCTTTGATGCTTTTTCTCTAGCCCTCTTGGTCAACAGATTTGCTTCAACGCTGACTGCTATCTTCTGCATGTCTTCCATTGTGGCCGGTTATCTTTCTCTTAATTGATAAGCCATGTCAGCATCAAAACCATCCGAGAACTTCACCATGGCAATTCCCACAGGTGGCCTTAGATGATTTGGAATTTCATTATAAACTGAATTGAATCTAATGCAATAGTCTTGGACCGACTCACCAGCGATATGTGCAGCCGACAAACATCTGAACCATTTCCTCACTTAACCTGCAAATGTTTGTACAAAGAGTCTCATTGCCACATTATCCACATCGATCTCATGAAGATCATAGAAATTTGCCATTCTGTCCACATGTTGCTGAGCAGTAATGTTGTTAGGGGTGCCATAAAAAAAGGGATTTTTCTTTGCTAATCTGTCAGCATATCATCTAAAACTTGAGGCAAAACAAGGGGTGCAAAATGGGTAGCCATCACTCTTGGTGGATTTGGCCTCGGAGGTGTTGGAGGAGTGTGCACAGTTTGTAAGGGACTAGTAATTGAATTTTGAACCTCAGCTATAATGTAGTTATCAATCGACCGATTAGCCCTTTCCATCTCCAAGTCTACAAGAAATTGTGTATTGTACTCAGTAGAGTTAACCACCCTTTTAGATTTGGTTTCGAACAATGATAGTTCAAACTGCTCATCAAACTCTAGCTCTTCAAGATACTCACAAATGTCCGAGCACGAATGGGATTTGAACACGGGAGATATAGAGCTTTCTTGATGACGAATTATTGAAATCAAATTAGGATTTTCGTAGATGTACGTAGGATCCGGATCTGGATTAGCTCTGATATATCTTCTAGAAGCCAGCGTGCTATTGAGAAAAATCAAAGGACACAACCAACTTAGTCAGCCTATCCAATCCTAAACTTTTCATCCGAAAGCTTAGAATTATCGGGAAGTAAGGGGATTAATTTCGTCCCCAGTATGGTCACCACTATGTTAGCACCTAAATCCACCTTAGGCTGAAGGAAGGAAAAATTCAGGGTAACCACAAACCATGCTCAGTCTAGTAGCTAGCCCTACCAGAACAGGAGAGGGCTCTCTCCGTAGTCACGCTCAGCAAATAAGTAAATGAAATGGTCTGAGATGACTTATAGTGAAATATTGATCTTAGGTTAGTAAGTAAATATGGATACAAGAAACAATTTTTATGAATGACTGAGTTTCTGGGATGGTATGGGACTAACGGACAACAATGAACAGAGAATTTAACACAAACGCACAGATTACTTCGTGAGGCAAGACAGGCGGAAAGTCTAGCAATTTAGGCTTGAAATAATGCGGAATGGAAAGATTTCTTAGGAGTGTGAAAATGGCACGGACAACATGAATCCTTTTCAACAGAAGAAGAACACTGAACATGAAATTTTCCCACAGGCAGAGCAATAAAAATGAATTCTACCTTATCTAACTTAGAAAATTTCACTAGAAATGAATATGAAATGAACTGTGAAAAATAACGACATACATATGAAACATAAGACACATTTACTACACTCACAACCACATGAATCTCATGAAATAGAGCCACTGCCTTTCATTAATCCTCTGTCAAAATATACAATGAAGAAACAGAGTTTCCTTCCCACAGTCTCCCAGAAATTACAAGCCAACCAACCCTTTGTAAATAGTTTGCATACAATATATAGAATGTGCCATGAGGAGATATAACGACCAAGGGGTTGGGGAGTTTCTCGAATCATTAAAAAATGCAGATGGAAAGCCAACCATTAGCTACAGGTGCAGCGTTACAAACATGACAAATGGCTTGGGTGACTGTTTGCCTTCCTTTGCCACTTGGATAGAAGCCAATATGGAGTGAAAATGTTTTAAACTTTGCCTTATGTGCTGAAAAATTGAAGTGTATATGAGTGGGTCCACTTGGAGAAAGTCGTGAATCGAAATTTCGCGAAACGGAGGGGAATTTGGCCTTCTTCGCTATGTGCGCCGCACCAAATTCTATATGCGCCGCACCACTTTGGAGGCTATTTTGAGGCAATTGTAGGAGTCCAAAATGTGCTCAAGTGTTCTTGTTGAAAAGTTTGGCCTATCTACTTTCCAACCCAAGTGGAATTTCTAAATTCGGTGCTCATTTTCTCTCCAAATCTTCATTCTCCCAAGACTGCTTCCTGTGTGTCAAAATAGGGGCAGAGAGGCCATTGTTTGGGTGTTTGTGACCTCCTGGAGACTCATATCATGCCCAAATTTCTTTTCCAAGCACCAATGGTCATGATTTTGCATGTTGAATCCAAAAATGCAAGCCATTTCCAATTTGGAGCTCCCAATCCTAGGCGTCGCGCCAGTGGCATGGCGCACATGGAGAAAAAACATGTGTTGTGACCAAAAACTTTCCATGTGACCAAAATTTCCCCAAATTTCTTGAAATTTGGGCTGGAGGTTTTCTAAGAGGCACTATGCTAGGCCACAGAGGCTTCAGCCAAGATTCGAAGCTGATCTTGCTCTTTTTGCCTCTTTTGCCTCTTTGTTGCTTTGCTCAATTTTGCCTTCAAGCTCCTTATCCAAGCCTTTGCACTTATGTTCTATGCCCTATAATGATAAACCATCCTCCTCAGAATGGTTTTGTCCAAAAATGGTGACCACCATAGTCTCCTTGGTGGCAGTCCTCCATGGCTTTCTTTGCTTCCTTTTCCACCAAACAATTTAACAGAACGCCACCGGGATCTTTCCAATACAGTGCAGAATTTAGAATGCAAAACTTGGCAGCCTTCAACTTGTGTGTTCTTGCTTTGTTTCTAGTCATGTCGGGTGGTGGTGAAAAATTTTTAAGCACATATATGATATCTGAATAGAATGGAGAAAGAGAAAACATTTTAGATACCTGAATTGATGATCCTTCCTCATTCTCATCGGACATAGCAACGATCAGATTTATGTCCAAGGCGTGCAAGTTTGATTCAACCATTAACTTTGCCAATCCCTGTCCTTTAACCAGCTTTGTGGGATTTATTTCCACATCATATTCTAGCAGGGCTGCAATCCATTTTCCTCGCCTCCCTTCTGGATCGGTCTGTACTACAACATATTTGACAGCAGCGTTAGGAACATAGGCCAAAATATGAGAATGTAGAATATATACCAGGAAATATTTTAGTGCCTTTACAAGTGCAAGGGCTTGCTTCTCAATGATGTTGTACTTTAATGCTGCATCTCTTATAGCTCTGCTGAAGAATGCAATGGGTCTTTCATGATCATCTCTTTTCTACAATAACACCGCTGCCATAGTATGCTCCGAAGCAAATGAAAACAATATGAAATCCTGAGTGTAGTCCGGGCTGACTAGAACTGGAGCTGAAGAAAGAGCCAATTTGACCAAATTGAAAGATTTTACAGCCTCCTCCATCGATTTCACTTGGCTGTCCTTCTTCAGCATGTTTGTCATCTCTCTTAGGTGCTCAGTAAGATTAGGTACAAAGCGGCGTAGAAAATTCATTTTACCATTGAAAGATTGTATCTCTTTCTTATTCTGAGGCAGATCAACTTGCTGAATTGCTTGCACCCGTGCTGGGTCAATACGAATGCCATCTTTTGAGATAATGTGCCCGAGTCGTTTGCCTTCCTCCATGGCGAACAAGCTCTTCTTCGGATTCAGCAACAAGCCATATTTTCTGCACTTTTGAAAGACAATTTTTAGATGGTACATGTGCTCTTCATCAGATTTGGAAAACACTGTCAAATCATCCAGGTATACCACCAAAACGACATCCTTCTCATTTGCAAAATCCAAGTCCATTTCCCGCTGAAATGTGGCAACTGCGTTCTCCAAACCGAAAGGCATTTTAGCGTAATGAAAGGTTCCCCATGGAGTGGTGAACGCTTTCTTGTCTCGGTCATCTTCGTGGACAAAAACTTGGTTATATCTGGAGTAACCATCAAGAAGTGACATACAAGATGCTCCGACTACTTGCTGAAGTATATGGTCAATTTTGAGCAGTGGATAGTTGTCTTTCAATGAAACTTTATTGAGATTTCTAAAATCAATGCATAAGCGAATCTCACCTGTCTTCTTTTGTACAGGTACCAAGTTAGAGATCCAATCTGAAAATCTGATGGGAACAATGATCCCTGATTTGTACAACCTGTTTATCTTCTTTTCAATAGATGATAGCAACTTTGGATTTAGCCTTCTCAACTTTTGTCTGAATGGTTTTTGATTGGGCTTGATGGGTATAGTGTGCTGAATTATATTAGTATCATATGTCTTTAAGTCAGAATAGTCCCAAGCAAACACATATGCAAATGAAGACAGCAAAATGATATATTTGTCATTGATCTTGTGTGGCAATGCTTTGGACAATTTTACCAATTTAGGATTAGTAGCTGTTCCGATATTAACCTCTTCCACATCCTTCTCTGTTGGCTGCAATGTTGGCTTGCAGGCTACATCATCTTGATCAAAGAGTTCTTCTAGAGGTATCAAGCCTTTAGGAATAACGTTATTCTTCAGCTGCAACACGTCCATTTCGTTGATCTGCACCTCATCTGTACCATTACCTTTACCATCGTCATTTTCTACATGAATTGAGGTTTCCTTGAACTTGCCATCGTTTTGCAAAAAATCATCAATCTCCTCATCATCTTGGAAAACTTTCCAATATCTCTGATTGTCTGGAATGGTTGGACGATGCTTGACATGGATCTCGAATTTATTGCTAGAGTTCATTGGGATCTTCAAACTACTTGCTGCCTTGGCAAGAGCATCAACAATACTATTTTGTATACGAGGCACACATGTTAAGGTGTATTTTGAAAATAATTTTAGGATGTCTATAACTGCATTACGGTAAGTCCACATCCTAGGATGCTTTGCTTGATATTCGCCTCTGACCTTCTTAATTACCAATTCAGATTCGCCATATGCTGAAATCCTCTTAGCATTCAACTTTCTTAGGATCTTTAGGCCAGCAATCAGAGCTTCATACTCAGCTTCATTGTTTGAACAATCAAAAGCCAACTTGTAAGAGCATACCCGCACGTTACTAGCGACTTTGTTCGGGGTGGAGAAAGGACTGTGTACCCAAATTCCAATTCCAGTGCCATCATTTCCCATTGCTCCAATGAAATCCATGGTCTACAAACCTTCTTCCTCCTCTTGCAAGTGCTGGAAATCTATTTGTTGTGCCTTGTCTGCTTGCTGTCCATTATTTTCAGCTGATTTCCCAATGGTGTTCTGTTGTTCTCGTTCTTCTTTCTTTAAAACTCCTCTGAAATTTTTTGTTATTTCCATAATATCATCTGCTTCTACTAACTGACTATCGATATCATTGAAACTATCTGAATACAAAAAAAAATTACTCTAAATCTGTATGTACATAATTAATTTGATGATTTATTGGTTTCTCCTTGCTTGTGATCATGTATTTCATTTTTTGTTCCTGATACAATTTCCTCATTTGGCCAAACACAGGAATCGTTGCATAGGAGAAATCTAGTTGTAGTGTCCCTTTCAATTTCGCTACCCAGGACCTGGAAAGAAGCATGCCAAACCTGGGAGGAATATCTGCTACAACAAAATCCATCAAAACATTCTTCATTGGGAGCTGATCCAAACTCACAACCAAGTCTTTGATGAGTCCTATACATCTTACTCTGCTAGAATCAAACGAATAAAGATCATGGTATTACCGGGTGATGTCCAGACCAAGCTTATCCATGATAGCCTTGGGCATGAGATTGTGAGAAGCTCCAGAATTGAACATGGCGTTATGTAACACAAAATCATGCAATCTTAAACTGATATAAAAAGGTGGCACATCACCATCAAGAAACTCACCATTTGATGCTGGCCCAAAAATCATTTCAGGTTGATCATCTTCAACATACACCATGTCAGACATTGGGTCCAAATTCAGCATTTTAGATACTTGTCCTCTATAACTTTTATTCCTCATTATTTCAGTCAAGGGGATGGATACCTTTAATTTAGAGATCTCATTCTCTAAATTAAAAGTGGGAATATTTTCTACCTCTTTGACTGGGATTTCTTTCATTTCCTTTTCTTTCGATACAACTTGCTGATGTGATTGTTCTGCTGATGGTGATTTGTTGCTCTCCAGACCAACCGCCTCCTTTCCTTTCCTTTGTGTAACTGACGAATCATTCTTTGATGCCTCAACATCCTTCCTTTTCTGAATTGGTTTGACTGGAAAATCTTTGTTTCTAAGTGAATATCGTTGTTGTTGGGTAGACAAAGCATTCATATAGCCTCTTTGGTACTCATATGATTCTTCCTCCAAGACGATGTCATTTGCTAGAATGAAATCTACATCTTTGTGTACAGTCGAACTCTATGCATACTCCTCATCCTCAGTAAGATAAATAGGCAAATCATCGGGAGTAAAGAGGTGGTTTTCTTCACCTATTATATTCCCTTCCTCATCTGATTCCGGTCCACGCACAAAATTTTGCTGCAAGGGTGTCTGTACTGGTTGTTGTGCTGTCTGCTCTTGGGCTCACTGATCTCTCTGTCTTATCCTATATTGTGGTTGTTGCTGACCACGAAAGTTAGGATTTCTAACTTGTGGCTCTGTTTTGTCAAGTTTCACCCTTTCAAGCATCTGCTCTACCTTCTGAAGTAGCTGACCTACCTAGGAAGATTCTTCCTTTATGGTGACCTTCTTTTCTGCTTTTTCTCTAGCCCTCTTGGTCAGTAGATTTGCTTCAAAGCTGACCACTATCTTTTGCATGTCTTCCATTGTGGTTGGTTCTCTTTCTCTTAATTGATAAGCCATGTCAGCATCAAAACCATCCGGGAACTTCACCATGGAAAGTCCCACAGGTGGCCTTAGATGATCTAGAATTTCATTATAAACTGAATTGAATCTAATGCAATAGTCTTGGACCGACTCACCAGTGTTTCTTTTGATTTGCTAATATTCGGCCAGAATTTGAAGAGGATTCTTTTTAACTTCCCAGCGGTTTAAAAATTGTCTTTGTAGGTCAGCCAAGGTAGCGATACTTGCAACCGGCATACCTCTGAACCATTTCCTCACTTCACCTGCAAATGTCTGTACAAAGAGTCTCATTGCCACATTCTCCGCATCGATCTCATGAAGATCATAGAAATCTCCCATTCTGTCCACATGTTGCTGAGCAGTAATGTTGTTAGGGGTGCCATCAAAAAATGGGATTTTGCTTTGATAATATGCGGGCATATCATCTAAAACTTGAGGCAAAACAAGGGGTGCAAAATGGGCAGCCATCATCTTGGTGGATTTGGCCTCGGAGGTGTTGGAGGAGTGTGCACAGTTTGTAAGGGACTAGTAATTGAATTTTGAAGCTGAGCTATAATGTAGTTATCAATCGATCGGTTAGCCCTTTCCATCTCCAAGTCTACAAGAAACTGTGGATTGTGGACAGTAGAGTCAACCGCCCTTTCGGATTTGGTTTCGAACAACGATATTTCAAACTGCTCATCAAACTCTAGCTCTTCAAGATACTCAAAAATGTCCGGGCATGAATGGGATTTGAACACGGGAGATATAAAGCTTTCTTGACGACGAATTCTTGAAATCAAATTGGGATTTTCGTAGATGTGCGGAGGATTCGGATGTGGATTAGCTCTGGTATATCTTCTATATTCCAACATGCTATTGAGAAAAATCAAAGGACACAACCAACTTACTCAGCCTATCCAATCCTAAACTTATCATCCGGAAGCTTAGAATTATAGAGAAGTAAGGGGATTAATTTCGTCCCCAGTATGGTCACCACTATGTTAGCACCTAAATCCGCCTTAGGCTGAAGGAAGGAAAAATTAAGGGTAACCACAAACCATGCTCAGTCTGGTAGCTAGCCCTACCAGAACAAGAGAGGGCTCTCTCCAAGTCACGCTCAGCGAATAAGTAAATGAAATGGTTTGAGATGACTTACAATGAAATATTGATCTTAGGCTAGTAAGTAAATATGGATACAAGAAACAATTTTATTGAATGACTGAGTTTCTGGGATGGTATGGGACCAACGGACAACAATGAACAAAGAATTTAACACAAAGGCACAGATTACTTCATGAGGCAAGACAGGCAGAAAGTCTAGCAATTTAGGTTTGAAATAATGTGGAATGAAAAGATTTCTTAGGAGGGTGAAAAGGGCATGGACAACATGAATCCTTTTCAACAGAAGAAGAACAATGAACATGAAATTTTCCCACAGGCAGAGCAATAAAAATGAATTCTACCTTATCTAACTTAGAAAATTTCACTAGAAATGAATATGAAATGAACTGTGAAACATAACGACATACATATGAAACATAAGAGACACATTTGCTACACTCACAATCACATGAATCTCATGAAAGAGAACCGCTGCCTTTCATTAATCCTCTGCCAAAATATACAATGAAGAAACAAAGTTTCTTTCCCACAGTCTCCCAGAAATTACAAGCCAACCAACCCTTTGCAAATAGTTTGCATACAATATATAGAATGTGCCGTGAGGAGATAGAACGACCAAGGGGTTGGGTAGTTTCTCGAATCATTACAAAATGGAGATGGAAAGCCAACCATTAGCTACAGGTGCAGCGTTACAAATATGACAAATGGCTTGGGTAATTGTTTGCCTTCCTTTTCCACTTGGATAGAAGCCAATCTTGAGCGAAAATGCTTTAAACTTTTCCTTATGTGCCGAAAAAGTAAAGTGTAGATGAGCGGGCCCACTTGGAGAAAGTCGCGAATCAAAATTTCGCGAAATGGAGGTGAATTTGGCCTTCTTCCCTATATGCGCCACGCCAAATTCTATATGCGCCGTACCACTTTGGAGGTTGTTTTGAGGCACCTGCAGGAGTCCAAAATGTACCCAAGTGTAGTTGTTCGAAAGCCTGGCCTGTCTACTTTCGAACCCAAGTGGAATTTCTGAATTGGGTGCTCATTTGCCCCTCCAAATCTTCATTCTCCCAAGACTGCTTCTTGTGTGTCAAAATAGGGGCAGAGAGGCCATTTTTTGGGTGTTTTTGACCTCCTAGAGACTCAAATCATGCCCAAATTTCTTTTCCAAGCACCAATAGTCGTGATTTTGCATGTTGAATCCAAAAATGCAGTCCATTTCCAATTTGGAGCTCCCAAACCTAAACGTCGTGCCACAGGGAGAAAAAACCTGTGTTGTGACCAAAAAATTTCCATGTGACCAAAATTGCCCCAAATTTCTTGAAATTCGGGCTGGAGGTTCTCTAAGAGGTACTATGCTGAGCCATAAAGGCTTCAGCCAAGATTCAAAGCTGATCTTTCTCTTTTTTCCTCTGTTGCCTCTTTGTTGCTCTGCTCAATTTCGCCTTCAAGCTCCTTATTCAAGCATTTGCACTCATGTTTCGTGCCTTGTAATGATAAACCATCCTCCTCAGTATGGTTTTGTCTCTATCAACCTTCTCCAACAGTCTCCCAAGGTGGATGTTGATCCGCTCAAGCCAAGACTCACGGTCATTGTTAATCTCTTGCTCCAAGGTAGTGAGCTCGATCCTCCTTTGTTGGGCAGCTTGTCGATTCTCATGGATGCTTTGCAGCTCCATGATCTCATGTTGGTCCTCAAGCTATTTGTTCCTCTACTCCAAATACCTGATGATCCATTTGGCCCTCTCCAAATTTAGTGACAGGTCTTGGATCTCCATGTTCTGCTCCTGAATGGTCACCTTAAGTCGGGCACTCTCCACATCTGCATCATCATCCTGAATGAGGATGAAGTCAGCCTCCTGTTCACCTAATGGCCACTCGTCATGCATGGGACTCTTGCCCTTGTCTTGCACCTGTGTCAAAATAGGGGTAGAGAGGCCATTTGTTGGGTGTTTTTGACCTCTTAGAGACTCAAATCATGCCCAAATTTCTTGTCCAAGCACCAGTAGTCGTGATTTTGCATGCTGAATCCAAAAATACAAGCCATTTCCAATTTGGAGCTCCCAATCCGCACAGGGAGAAAAAACATGTGTTGTGACCAAAAAATTTCCATGTGACCAAAATTGCCCCAAATTGCTTGAAATTTGGGTTGGAGGTTCTCTAAGAGGTACTATGTTGGGTCACAGAGGCTTCAACCAAGATTCGTAGTCGATCTTTCTCTTTTTTCTTCTTTTGCCTCTTTGTTGCTTTGCTCAATTTTGCCTTCAAGCTCCTTATCCGAGCCTTTGCACTCATGTTCTATGCCCTGTAATGATAAACCATCCTCCTCACTATGGTTTTGTCTTTTTCGGCCTTCTCCAGCGGTCTCTCAAGGTGGATGTTGATCCGCTCGAGCCAAGACTCACGGTCATTGTTAATCTCTTGCTCCAAGGTAGTGAGCTCGATCCTCCTTTGTTGGGCAACTTGTCGATTCTCACAGATGCTTTGTAGCTCCATGATCTCATGCTGGTTCTCAAGCTATTTGTTCCTCTGCTCCAAATACCTGATGATCCATTTGGTCCTCTCCAAATCTAGTGACAAGTCTTGGATCTCTGTGTTCTGCTCCTGAATGGTCATCCTAAGTCGGGCACTCTCCACATTTGCATCATCATCCTGAATGAGGATGAAGTTGGCCTCCTATTCACCTAATGGCCCCTCATCATGCATGGGCCTCTTTCCCTTGTCCTGTATTTGTGTCGTCGATGCCGGAAGCAAGGTCCCTTCGACCCCGGGTGGAGATAACACTCACTTTGTTGTTGCAAACAAGTGCCTACTGCCTCTCTGATATGTAACGAATACTGGCATAGAAGTGGTCTCATGGTGCTCATACTGATGAGAAGGACCACCTATCTCATGCTCTGCCTCTGATAGTACTTGTGAAGTGCTGAAGAGGTCACGAGAGATGAAGTCCTCCCAAGCAATGCCCTGCAATCCCAACTGATGATCCACCAAAATCCAGATAAGAGCAAAGTGATACACACTGTTAAGCTGCTGCTGAGGGGTCTTATGCTGCATGAAGGTGTTCATCCTCTCTATGTTCCTGCATATGAAAAATGGGAGGTTCATCATCTGAACCCTAGTAAAGTGCTTGAGAAACCTGATGTGACAGGCATATAGACGAGAGAACCTCCCCTCACAGCTAAAGTATTTCATGATCAATTTCATGAGCGGAGCATACTTATCTTTCAAATATCTGAATGGGAAGACTCTTGTGAGATGCCTCAAGAATCTGGCCTTAATGTAAGGCTCATAGTGTTTCCTATCCACCTTCTTTTTCTTATGCCACTATTCTCCAACATTTGGTATACTTGTTGCCACTGAGATAGTTTCGGGTGTCAATGTGAAGGTAACCCCGGCCAAGATAGACTGACCTCCATGTAGATGAAGCACAAAAATACGGGCCAAGTCATGATGAACTCTAACATTAGCCACCCTTTGACAAAATTCAAAACATGATAGATGCTGGAAACATGACATGGCAAGACTCCATGCCTGCAATTCAGTGAGGGTAGTTGGCTCATCCCTAACATGTTTGCCACTCTTGTGATGTCTCCTGGGAGCCTGTTCTTCTGAGGATGAGTCACTTTGTGTCTCCATCTCATACTTTGATGAATGCTCTGATGCCATGACTGTTGTGTGTACTGTACTTAGGCTGCCCTTTGATGATGGTGTGAAGTTGGGTGCTTTTGTGATATCTGCCACCAAGGGGAACAATGAAAAAAAGGGAGTACTAGGAGGGGAGTAATGTGATAGGAATAGGAGTTATGGGGAGAAGTTTTTTTTAGGGATACGTGGGGGGTTAGGGATTTGATAAGGTAGGGTTTTGGGGTGTTATGTTGACCAAAGAGTGGAGGGATAGGAAATGGGGTTTTGGTAGTGTTTCAGGGTAGGGATAATAGGAAAAATGAGAAAGGGAGGATAGGAAAAAATGGTAGGAGAGGGAAAAATGGTAGGAAAACAGAGCCTTGGCATCAACACCACAATTATGCAACCCTAGCAACAATGGCCTTTGGTGTTTTCTTGTGTTTGGTTTTATGAGTTTTGTTGCATTTAAACACAGCTATAAACCACCATATCATTCATAAACTTTGATGAGCAAGACATGACATAGAGCCTACATGTCAATTTGAGGGGTTTCACAAGCAATTTGAGGAAATTTGGCACGATTTCGACCCTTTGTGGGTGTGCGCTATGCCCGTTTAAATTTTACACTGTGGGGTGGCTCTGTGTGCACCGCGCCCTCTGTGGACGCCGCACCCCTCAGTGTGTGCACTGCGCCCTGGAAACTGCTTCCAACGTACTCTTAAACACACACTTTTCTCTCCTAATCACTTTGCAATGTCTCCCTATGAACTTGATTTTCACAATGCCTTTGATTTTGGTGCAAACTTGTATATAAAGAATTTGAAGTCATGGGTTACATTTTTGCTTCTCCAAAAATCCATTTTTCTAATGTTATGTTTTGACACTTTTTCACTGACTTAAAGCAACACTGAATTTCACTTTTCCCTTTGAAATTTTGGCTCAAATGATGAAATTTTCGGCACTCCTTGCAGGGATTGCATGACAGGGCATTTGGCCACAGAAACCATGACTGCACCTGAAGAAATCAACTGACGACTTTTTGAAAATTTTGTCACCAATGACACTGTTCGACTTTTCTTCAAAATAGAGTTTTAAAGAACAATCGAAGTTTATCAACAGGACAATGAAACTCTCTGAATCATAACTTTGTAGGGGCCTCACTCTAGCCTGCATGGCTTTATTGGACATGTTTAAAGACCAAATTGATTAATACCTAGACCTAATTATCGAGAATGACTTTTGTCCATTAAAGGACCAGACCTTGACTGTCATGGACTTTAGTGATCATTGACAAAAGACCTAAGCCAGCAAGAGCCAGACATGAGGAGAAATGACCAGCATGACCTTTTCCGTCATATTATGGCATGCCCCTAGCGGAATGCAGCTGGGTAAATGGAGCGGGAGTCCTAAAAATGAAATGCATAAAGAGTTTTGATCTCTGACGGAGGACTAACCAGACCGACTCTAACATTGGCTCCAATGGGGGATGGTAGCTCCTTGGAGGTGCCGAGAACAGCAGATCTCTAGAAGAGCTAGACAGTGCCTTTGTCCATTGGGCTATGGAGTCATTATTTCAACAAACAACATAGGACTCTGACTCATTTGTTAAACTGAAATGACCAAAAAACTTATTTAAATTTGACATTGAAATGACTTGAAGACTAACTTGACAAACTCTAACAAAACTGAAATAAAATGGTATTTACAGTGACTATGGAAGCAGTGTTAATAATTCAGAAATGGTACTGCTTGAGCAGCCGACCATTGATCATCCCTCCTAGACAATCTTCCCCATTCATTTCCTTCAGAAGAAAAGCATTCTGACCCCTATATGCTGCAATCTTGAAAGGACCTTTCCAAAGGTTCTCAAACTTGTCGTGCTTACCTTTTTCCTCATTCCTAGCATCCCACTTCAGCACCACATCATCCAACTGAAATTTGACCACCTTTTCCTTTCTGTCATAAATTTTCTTGATTTTCTCCTGCAATTTGGATGTGTTCTTGAAAACTTCTTCTCTAGTCTGCTGCAAGGGGACCATTTGATTCAACCTTCTCTGCATGGGATCTTCTTCATTGCCGACCTCCTAAAGAAGTTTGAATACTGGGGCAGTAAGAGAGGTAGGAAACACTATATCAACTCCATAAACAAGCTCGAAAGGTGATGTACCTATGGATTTCTTTTGACTGACCCGATCTGCCCACAGTGCATTGACCAACCTCTTATGCCAGCTCTCCTTGTTTATTTCCAGCAGCTTCTTGATGATGTTTACCAATGATTTGTTCGAAGACTCCACCAATCCATTGCCTTGCGGATGATAGGAAGTTGAGTGACCCAAAATGATGTGATATTTATGACAAAAATATACCATCCTTTTTTATTTGAAAGATACTGTGTTATCAGTGATTAACTTATTTGGGAAACAAAAGCGAGAAAAGATGTTATTTTCAAGAAATGAAATGATTATCGCATTTGTAGCTTGTTTGGTGGGAATTGCCTCGATCCATTTCGTGAAATAATATGTCGCTGTGAGGATCCATCTATGCTGACCAGAAGAAGCAGGATGAATTTCACCAATGAAATCCAACCCCCATTGCTGGAAAGGGGCAGTCACCTCAATGGGCTTAAGTGGTAGAGGCTGTAACTTCTGCTTTCCTTCGAAAATTGACACTTATGATAGCGCTTGACCATCTTGTATACATCAGCAAACAATGTCGGCAAATAGTACCCTGCTCTTAGAATTTTATTAGTTGTTGACTTCCAAAAAAGGTGACCACCACAGTCTCCTTGGTGGTAGTCCTCCATGGCTTTCTTTGCTTCCTTTTCCACCAAAAAATTTAACAGAATGCCATCAGGATCTTTCCAATACAATGCAGAATTTAGAATGCAAAACTTGGCAGCCTTCAACTTGAGTGTTCTCGCTTTGTTTCTAGTCATGTCGGGCAGTGGTGACAAATTTTTAAGAACATATATGATATCTGAATACCATGGTGAAAGAGCAAACATTTCAGATACCTGAATTGACGATCCTTCCTCATTCTTATCGGACATAGCAGCGATTAGATTTATGTCCAAGGCGTGCAAGTGTTGTTCGGCCATTAACTTCGCCAATCCTTGTCCTTTAACCAGCTTTGTGGGCTTTATTTCCACATCATATTCCAGCAAGGCTACAATCCATTTGCCTCGTCTCCCTTCCGGATCGGTCTATACTAAAACATCTTTAACAACAACATTAGGAACATAGGCCAAAATATGAGAATGTAGAATATATTCCCGGAAATTTTTCAGTGCCTTTACAAGTGCAAGGGCTTGCTTCTCAATGATGTTTTACTTTAATGCTGCATCTCTTGTAGCTCTGCTAAAGAATGCAATGGGTCTTTCATGATCATCTATTTTCTGCAATAACACCGCTGCCATAGTATGCTCCGAAGCAAATGAAAACAATATGAAATCCTGAGTGTAGTCTGGACTGACTAGAACTGGAGCTGAAGAAAGAGCCAATTTGATCAAATTGAAAGATTTTAGAGCCTCCTCCATCCATTTCACTTGGCTGTCCTTCTTAAGCATGTTTGTCATCTATCTTAGGTGGTCAGCAAGATTATGTACAAAGCGGCGTAGAAAATTCATTTTACCATTGAAAGATTGTATCTCTTTCTTATTCCGGGGTAGATCAACTTGTTGAATTGCTTGCATGGGTGCTGGGTCAATACGAATGCCATATTTTGAGATAATATGCCCAAGTAGTTTGCCTTCCTCCATGGCGAACAAGATCTTCCTTAGATTTAGCGACAAACCATATTTTCTACACTTTTGAAAGACAATTTTTAGATGGTACATGTGCTGTTCTTCAGATTTGGAAAACACTGTCAAATCATCTAGGTATACCACCAAAAAGACATCCTTCTCATTTGCAAAAGCCAAGTCCATTTCCCGCTGAAATGTGGCACCTGCGTTCTTCAAACCGAAAGGCATTTTAGCGTAATGAAAGGTTCCCCATGGAGTGGTGAACGCTGTCTTGTCTCGGTCATCTTCATGGATAGAAACTTGGTTATATCTGGAGTAACCATCAGGCAGTGACATATGAGATGATTCCGCTACTCGCTGAAGTATATGGTCCATTTTGGGCAGTGGATAGCTGTCTTTCAATGAAACTTTATTGAGATTTCTAAAATCAATGCATAAGCGAATCTCACCTGTCTTCTTTCGTACGGGCACCAAGTTAGATCCAATCCGAAAATCTGATGGGAACAATGATCCCTGATTTGTACAACATGTTTATCTCCTTTTCAATAGATGGCAGCAACTTTGGATTTGGCCTTCTCAACTTTTGTCTGAATGGTTTTTGATTGGGCTTGGTGGGTATAGTGTGCTGAATTATATTGGTATCATATGTCTTTAAGTTAGAATAGTCCCAAGCAAACATATCTGCAAATGAAAATAGAAAACTGATATATTTGTCCTTGATCCTGGGTGGCAATGCTTTGGACAATTTTACCAATTTAGGATTAGCAGATGTTCCGATATTGACCTCTTCCACACCGTTCTATGTTGGCTACAATGTTGGCTTGCAGGCTACATCATCTTGATCAAAGAGTTCTTCTAGAGGTATCAAGCCTTTAGGAATAACGTTATTCTTCAGCTGCAACACGTCCATTTCATTGATCTCCACCTCATCTGTACCATTACCTTTACCATCGTCATTTTCTAGATCAATTGAGGTTTCTTTAAACTTGCCTTTGTTTTGCAGAAAATCAACAATCTCCTAATCATCTTGGAAAACTTGCCAATATCTCTGATTGTCTAGAAAGGTTGGACAATGCTTGACATGGATCTCGAATTTATTGTTAGAGTTCATTGGGATCTTCAAATTACTTGTTGCCTTTGCAAGAGCATCATCAATACTATTTTGTATACGAGGCACAGATGTTAAGGTGTATTCTAAAAATAATTTTAGGATGTCTAGACCTTCATTATGGTAAGCCCGCATCCTAGGATGCTTTGCTTGATATTCGCGTCTGACCTGCTTAATTACCAATTCGTAGTCGTCGTATACTGAAATCGTCTTAGCATTCAACTTTCTTAGAATCTTTAGGCCAGCAATCAGAGCTTCATTCTCAGCTTCATTGTTTTAAAAATCAAAAGCCAACTTGTAAGAGCATACCCGCACGTTACTAGGGACTTTGTTCAGGGCGGAGAAAGGACTGCGTACCCAAATTCCAATTCCAACGCCATCATTTCCCACTGCTCCATCGAAATCCATGGTCCACAAACCTTCTTCCTCCTCTTGTAAGTGCTGGAAATCTGTTTGTTGTGCCTTGTCTACTTGTTGTCCATTATTTTCAGTTGATTGCCCAACGGTGTTCTGTTGTTCTTGTTCTTCTTTCTTTAAAACTCCTCTGAAATTTTCTGTTATTTCCGAAATATCATCTGCTTCTACTAATTGACTATCGATATCATTGAAACTATCTGAATAGAAAACAAAAGACTCTAAATCTGTATGTACATAATTAATTGGATGATTTATTGGTTTCTCCTTGCTTGTGATCATGTATTTCATTTTTTGTTCCCAATACAATTTCCTCATTTGGCCAAACACCGAAATCGTTGCATAGCAGAAATCTAGTTGTAGTGTCCCTTTCAATTTCGCTACCCAAGACTTGGAAAGAAGCATGCCAGACCTGGGAGGAATATCTGCTACAACAACATCTATAAAAACATTCTTCATTGGGAGCTGATCCAGACTCACAACCAAGTCTTTGATGAGTCCTATACATCTTACTCTGCTGGAATCAAACGAATAGAGATCATGGTATTGTCGGGTGATATTCAAACCAAGCTTATCCATGATAGCCTTGGGAATAAGATTGTGAGAAGCTCCAGAATCGAACATGGCGTTATGTAACACAAAATCATGCAATCTTAAACTGATATAAAAAGGTGGCACATCACTATCAGGAGACTCACCATTCGATGCTGGCCCAAAAATCATCTCAGGTTGATCATATTCGACATTCACCATGTCGGACATTGGGTCCAAATTCAACATTTTAGATACTTTCCCTCTATAACTGTTGTTCCTCATTATTTCAGTCAAGGGGATGGATACCTTTAATTTAGAGATCTCATTCTCTAAATTAAAAGCGGGAATCTTTTCTACCTCTTTGACTGGGATTTCTTTCCTTTCCTTTTCTTTCGATGCAACTTGCTGATGTGATTGTTTTGTTGATGGTGATTTTCTGCTCTCCGGACCAACTGCCTCCTTTCCTTTCCTTTTTGTAACTAACGAATCATTCTTTGATGCCTCAACATCCTTCCTTTTCTAAATTGGTTTGACCGGAACATCTCTATTTCTAAGTGAATATCGCTGCTGTTGGGTGGACAAAGCATTCATATAGCCTCTTTGGTACTCATCTGATTCTTCCTCCAAGACGATGTCATTTGTTAGAATGAAATCTACATCTTTGTCTACAGCCGCACTCTCTGCATACTCCTCATCCTCTATAAGATAATAGGCAAATCATCGGGAGTAAAGAGGTGGTTTTCTTCACCTATTATATTCCCGTCTTCATCTGATTCTAGTCCATGCACAAAATTTTTCTGCAAAGGTCTCTGTACTGGCTGTTGTGCTGTCTGCTCTTGGGCTCGCTGATCTCTCTGCCTTATCCTCTATTGTGGTTGTTGTTGACCATGAAAGTTAGGATTTCTAACTTGTGGCTCTAGTTTTTCAAGTTTCACCCTTTCAAGCATCTGCTTTACCTTCCGAAGTAGCTAATCTACCGAGGAATATTCTTCCCTTACGGTGACCTTCTTTTCCGCTTTTGCTCTAGCCCTCTTGGTCAACAGATTTGCTTCAACACTGACCGCTATCTTCTGCATGTCTTCCATTGTGGCCGGTTCTCTTTCTCTTAATTGAATAGCCATGTTAGAATCAAAACCACCTACAAACTTCACCATGGCAAGTCCCACAGGTGGCCTTAGATGATCTAGAATTTCATTATAAACTAAATTGAATCTAATGCAATAGTCTTGGACTGACTCACAAGCGTTTCTTTTGATTTGCTCATATTCGGCCAGAATTTGAAGAGGATTCTTTTTCACTTCCCAATGGTTTAAAAATTGTCTTTGTAGGTTAGCCAAGGTAGCGATACGTGCAGCTGGCAAACCTCTAAACCATTTCCTCACTTCACCTGCAAATGTCTGTACAAAGAGTCTCATTGCCACATTCTCCGCATCGATCTCATGAAGATCATAGAAATCTGCCATTCTGTCCACATGTTGTTGAGCAGTAATGTTGTTAGGGGTGCCAACAAAAACGAGATTTTGCTTTAATAATCTGCAGGCATATCATCTAAAACTTGAGGCAAAACAAGGGGTGCAAAACGGGCAGCCATCACTCTTGGTGGATTTGGCCTTGGAGGTGTTGGAGGAGTGTGCAAAATTTGTAAGCGACTAGTAATTGAATTTTGAAGCTGAGCTATAATGTAGTTATCAATCGACCAGTTAGCCTTTTTCGTCTCCAAGTCTACAAGAAACTGTGGATTGTGGATAGTAGATTCAACCGCCCTTTCGGATTTGGTTTCGAACAATGATAGTTCAAACTGCTCAACAAACTCTAGCTCTTCAAGATACTCACAAATGTCCGGGCACAAATGGGATTTGAACACAGGAGATATAGAGCTTTCTTGATGACGAATTCTTGAAATCAAATTGGAATTTTCGTAGATGTGCAGAGGATCCGGATCTGGATTATCTCTCGTATATCCTCTAGAAGCCAACGTGCTATTGAGAAAAATCAAAGGACACAACCAACTTACTCAGCCTATCCAATCCTAAACTTATCATCCGGAAGCTTAGAATTATCGAGAAGTAAGGGGATTAATTTCGTCCCCAGTATGGTCGCCCCTATGTTAGCACCTAAATCCGCCTTAGGCTGAAGGAAGGCAAAATTCAGGGTAACCACAAACCATGCTCAGTCTGGTAGCTAGCCCTACCAGAACAGGAGAGGGCTCTTTCCGAGTCACGCTCAGTGAATAAGTAAATGAAATGGTCTGAGATGACTTACAGTGAAATATTGATCTTAGGCTAATAAGTAAATATGGATACAAGAAACAATTATTATGAATGAGTGAGTTTCTGGGATGGTATGGGACCAACGGACAACAATGAATAGAGAATTTAACATAAATGCACAGATTACTTCTTGAGGAAAGACAAGCAGAAAGTCTAGCAATTTAGGCTTGAAATAATACGGAATGGAAAGATTGCTTAGGAGGGTGAAAAGGGCATGGACAACATGAATCCTTTTCAATAGAAGAAGAACACTGAACATGAAATTTTCCCACAGGCAGAGCAATAAAAATGAATTCTACCTTATCTAACTTAGAAAATTTCACTGGAAATGAATATGAAATGAACTGTGAAACATAACGACATACATATGAAACATAAGAGACACATTTGCTACACTCACAACCACATGAATCTCATGAAACAGAGCCGATGCCTTTCATTAATCCTCTGTCAGAATATACAATGAAGAAACAAAGTTTCTTTCCCACAGTCTCCCAGAAAATACAAGCCAACCAACCCTTTGCAAATAGTTTGCATACAATATATAGAATGTGCCATGAGGAGATAGAACGACCAAGGGGTTGGGGAGTTTCTCGAAACATTACAAAATGGAGATGGAAAGCCAACCATTAGCTACAGGTGCAGCATTACAAACATGACAAAGCTGGAGTGAAAATGCTTTAACCTTTTCCTTATGTGCCGAAAAATTGAAGTGTAGATGAGCGGGCCCACTTGGAGAAAGTCGCGAATCAAAATTTCGCGAAATGGAGGTGAATTTGGCCTTCTTCCCTATATGCGCAGCCCCAAATTCTATATGCGCCTCACCACTTTGGAGGCTGTTTTGAGGCACCTGCAGGGGTCAAAAATGTGCCCAAGTGTGCTTGTTGGAAAGCCCGGCCTGTCTACTTTCAAACCCAAGTGGAATTTCTGAATTTGGTGCTCATTTGCCCCTCCAAATCTTCATTCTCCCAAGACTGCTTCCTGTGTGTCAAAATAGGGGCAGAGAGGCCATTTTTTGGGTGTTTTTGACCTCCTAGAGACTCAAATCATGCCCAAATTTCTTTTCAAAGCACCAGTAGTCGTGATTTTGCATGCTGAATCCAAAAGTACAAGCCATTTCAAATTTGGAGCTCCCAATCCTAAGCGCCGCGCCACTGGGAGAAAAAACCTGTGTTGTGACCAAAAAATTTCCATGTGACCAAAATTGCCCCAAATTTCTTGAAATTTGGGCTGGAGATTTCTAAAAGGCACTATGCTGGGCCACAGAGGCTTCAGCCAAGATTCAAAGCCGATCTTGCTCTTTTTGCCTATTTTGCCTCTTTGTTGCTTTGCTCAATTTTGCCTTCAAGCTCCTTATCCGAGCCTTTGCACTCATGTTCCATGCCCTATAATGATAAACCATCCTCCTCAGTATGGTTTTGTCTCTATCGGCCTTCTCCAGTAGTCTCTCAAGGTGGATGTTGATCCGCTCGAGCCAAGACTCAGAGTCATTGTTAATCTCTTGCTCCAAGGTAGTGAGCTTGATCCTCCTTTGTTGGGCAGCTTGTTGATTCTCACAGATGCTTTGCAACTCCATGATCTCATGCAGGTCCTCAAGCTGTTTGTTCCTCTACTCCAAATACCTGATGATCCATTTCGCCCTCTCCAAATTTAGTGACAAGTCTTGGATCTCCGTGTTCTACTCCTGAATGGTCATCCTAAGTCGTGCACTCTCCACATCTGCATCATCATCCTGAATGAGGATGAGGTCGGCCTCCTATTCACCTGATGGCCCCTCATCATGCATGGACCTCTTGCCCTTGTTCTGTACCTGTTTCGTCGATGCCGAAAATGAGGCCCCTTCCACCCCGAGTGGAGATAGCTTTGCTGCTGCAAGCAAGTGCCTACTGTCTCTCTGATATGTAATGAATACTAGCATAGAAGTGGTCTCATTGCGCTCATACTGATGAGAAGGACCACCTATCTCATGCTCTGGCTCTGATAGTACCTGTGAAGTGTTGAAGAGGTCACGGGAGATGAAATCCTCCCAAGCAATGCCCTGCAATCCCAACTGATGATCCACCAAAATCCGGATAAGAGCAAAGTGATAAACACTGTTAAGCTGCTGCTGAGGGGTCTTATGCTGCATGAAGGTGTTCATCCTCTCTGTGTTCCTACAAATGAAGAATGGGAGGTTCATCATCCGCACCCTGGTAAAGTGCATGAGCAATCTGATGTGATAGGAATATAGTCGAGAGAACCTCCCCTCACAGCTGAAGTATTTCAAGATCAATTTCATGAGTGGAGCATACTCATCCTTCAAATATCTGAATGCGAAGACTCTTGTGAGATGAATCAAGAATCTGGCCTTAATGTAAGGCTCATAGTGTTGCCTATCCACCTTCTTCTTATGCCACTGTTCTCCAACATTTGGTATGCCTATTGCCACTGAGATAGTTTCGGGTGTCAATGTGAAGGTGACCCTGGCTAAGATAGACTGACCTCCATGTAGGTGAAGCACAAAAAGATGGGCCAACTCATGATGAACTCTAACATTAGCCACCCTTTGACAAAATTCAAAACATGCTAGGTGCTGGAAACATGACATGGCAAGAGGGCATGCTTGTAATTCAGTGAGGGTAGTGGGCTCATCCCTAACATGTTTGCCACTCTTGTGATGTCTCCTTGGAGCCTGCTCTTCTGAGGATGAGTCACTTTGTGTCTCCATCTCATACTCTGATGAATGTTGTGATGCCATGATTGTTGTGTGTATTGTACTTAAGCTGCCCTTTGATAGTGGTGTGAAGCTGGGTGCTTTTGTGATATCTGTCACCAAGGGGAACAATGAAACATAAGGGAGTATTAGGAGGGGAGTAATGTGATAGGAATAAGGGTTATGGGGAGAAGTTTGTTTAGGGATATGTAGGGGTTTTGGGTATTTGATAGGGTAGGGTTTTGGGGTTTTATGTTGACAAATAAGAGGAGTGATAGGGGATAGGGTTTGGTAGTGTTTTAGGGTAGGGATAATAGGAAAAATGAGAAAGGGAGGGTAGGGAAAAATGATAGGTGAGGGAAAAATGGTGGGTGAAAATGGAACCTTGGCCTCAATACCACAATTATGCAACCCTAGCAACAATGGCCTTTGGTGTTTTCTTGTGGTTGATTTTATGAGTTTTGTTGCATTCAAACATATCCATAAACCACCATATCATTTATAAACTTTGATGAACAAGTCATGTCATAGAGCCTACCTGTCAATTTGATGGGCTTCACAAGAAATTTGAGGAAATTTGGCACAGTTTTGGACCTTTGTGGGTGTACGCTGCGCCCTTTGAAAAAATGAACTGAGGGGTGGCTCTGTGTGCGCCGCGCCCTCTGTGTGCACTGCGCCCCTGTGTATATGCGCCGCGCCCTAAGAACTGCCTCAAAACTTGCTCCAAACACGCACGATGCACTCCTAATCACTTTACAATGTCTCCCAATGAACTTGATTTTCACAATGACTTTGATTTTGGTGGAAACTTGTATATAAAGACTTGGAAGTCATGAGTTAAATTTTTGCTTCTCCAAAAACCCATTTTTCTAATGTTATGTTTTGACACTTTTTCACTGACTTTAAAGCACACTGATTTTCACTTTCCTTTGAAATTTTAGCTTAAATGATGAAATTTTCGGCACTCTTTACAGGGATTGCACGACAAGACATTTGGCCACAGAAACCATGACTGCATCTGAAGAAATCAACTGATGACTTTTTTGAAAAATTTATCACCAATGACACTATTTGACTTTTCTTCAAAACAGAGTTTTGAAGAAGAGTCGAAGTCTATCAACATGACGATGAAACTCTTTGAATCATAACTTTGTAAGTGCCTCACTCTGGCCTGCATGGCTTTACTGGACATGATTGAAGACCAAATTGATGAATCCCTAGACCTAACTATTGAAAATGACTTTTGTCCTTTAAAGGACCAGACCTTGACTGTCATGGACTTTAGTGATCATTGACAAAAGACCTGAGCCAGCAGGAGCCAGACATGAGGGGATTTGACTAGCATGACCCTTTTCATCAGATTATAGCATGCCCCTAGTGGAATGCAATTGAGTGAATGGAGTGGGACACCTAAAAATGAAATGCATAAAGAGTTTTGATCTCTGGCGGAGGACTGACTAGACCGACTCTAACAGTTGTATCACTGGAATCCAACTAAGAAGGAGATTGGAGACTGGTTGGATAGAAAGATCCACGAATTCGCGGCATGGGAGAACAGAAACCTGCAACTATTGAAGGAATAGTGGTTGGACCGATACTTGTATATAGAGATCCATGAAATATTTTTCTGTTCCTTCCCTATTGAGCTATATGAGTGGATCGTGAAGCTAGCAGATAGCCAAGGAAGGTGGAAACTTGATGGTCCTATTGTGTGGACCCGAGAGCTAGTGCGAAGGTTGGAAGCATCGGAGGATAAGATCGTCTACGCTGTTGATCATTGGCTCGATCACGTCATAGGAGAATTTGTGTTGAATTCATGGTTGACACCTCAGTCAACTATAGCGAGGCAGAGTGACGCTTTTTCAAAGGACCGTGAGGTAATTATGTTAAATCTTTGAATACTTGGATTAAAATGTTGTTGTGAGAAAAACAGGTTATGCAGCTGCCTTGATGTTTGGGACTTCGCGAAGTGGAAAAAATTACAGGAACGATGGAAAAAATGGTCCAGAGTATAACCCCTTGATTTCACACCTTGATTTCACCTCTGCGAAGAGATGAAGAAGGGATAGTGAAGGTTTCTCCGCAAAGTGCTATTGAGTTAATAAGACATGGATTCTTGAAAATACCACCCCCACCCAAACCACCTCCAACTGCACTACCATCGCCTCCAACTTCGCCCGTACCACCTCCACCTCCACTGAAGTTTAGTATGGCGAACACAGTGAAGTTTCCATTGTTCAAAGGCTTGAAAATGAAGAACCAGACAAATTCTGGTTCATTGTGAGGGCTGTATCGGAAGCTCAGGGTGTTACAGATGATCATATAAAGAAGGCGACACTGGTTAGTGCTTTGTAAGATCGCGCGCTAACCTGGTATATTAAGTACTCTAACGATAACTCAAATGATGGAGTAGCAGACATCCAGGCAGCACTAAATAGGGAATTTAGCAGGCCTAAATTTGAGGCAAGGTCGATTGTGGGATTCAAAGAGATCGTGATGCTACCAGGAAAGACAACTTCAGAACTAGATGATAGGCTGAAATGTACAATCTGCGAAGCCAACATGAATTTGACAGATGGACATCGTGAGTGGTTTGTGGCTTCGTTACTACCACACTTAAGAAGTGCGTTGTCGCAGCAGAAGATAACAACTCAGGTAGAGGCCTTGGAGATTTCCATGAGACTACATGAGACTCCGATGCAAGGTCCTAATCTAGGAGTTCAACAGATCCATGTGTAGCTGAAGAACCTGTTCCTTGGAATGCAAAGTCTGAAGCAGGACAGGATAGTTCGGCTACAGGTACGCAAGGAGGTACGGTGCTTCAAATGCAAGAGTCAGGGTCATGACAAAGACCATTTCCCAGTCTTTGAAAATTACCTTGCAGGAGGAGGATCGATGCCTTTAAGGCCAGAAGCTCAAGCAAGACCTAGCATAGGGATGGCATTATGGTGCGCTATCTATCAGGTAGCCGTAAAACATGCCAAGGATAACTACCACTTGCTACAGAAGTATGTACAAGCACTGCAACAGCTGTTCTGCAACTTTTGTAGATTGGCAGGACATGATGAGCGTACTTGCAGGAGCTATGAATTGATGATGGATAGAACTCCCGCCTACAGGGTTCAGGCCGAAACACAGCCCCTTGACCAGAATGCAGGGATGGCGTAGACAGGATTTCAGGGGCGCGGACGAGGCCGAGGAGGAGAAGGACCTGGTAGAGGTCGAGGACAATTTATTTGCTACAATTGCAGAGGACCAGGACACTGTGCCCACGATTTCACTAATCCAATGCGTCTGTTGTGCAAGTATCACTCGTTGTTTGATCATGAAATGGAATATTGTCCTACTTTGATAGCTAGGATATGTGACAAAGGGGCGCTATGACCTCCGTCGACTCAGAACCTGTAGATGATAAGATCTGAGCCACGTGAGGAAGATCCAAACTTAAATATAGTACTTAGAAGTGGAATTGCGACGGGAGATGAAAAATGGAAACATTCAGAAGACAGTACATGGGTTCGCAAAGCCCCAGTGAAAGAGACTGAGTTTGATTTGGAGCGCGCTTGTGACACCTTCATGGAAGCTAAGAAGAGCTTCACTGAGGGCTCCACCTCGGGAAACAAGGATAAGCCTGAGTCAGAGATGGACCCCTCTATGCTCACAACTTTCCTGGAAACCTATATGAAGTTACTGCGCGATAGTAAGGCTATGAAAGGGTTACAAGAACTCATACATAGATGTGTTGGAACCGCGCCAGGTCAACTGCGCATAGTATGAAAGATTGGCAAGCATAAAATAAGGACGGGACAGGAGATGAGACTGATCACACAAATAGGAGAATATGAAATGGATCAAGTCATTTTGGACCTGGGGTCAGCTGCGAATGTCCTACCAAAGCAGACTTGGGAGTGAATGGGGAGACCTGTGTTGCAATGGTCTCCAATTCAGCTAAGGATGGAGAATCAACAGAAAATCATCCCCATGGCACAGTTGCAGGGGATGACCGTGGATATTCAGGGAGAAAGCGCACTTGAGGATTTTGAAGTAATAGAGATAGTGGATGAGAGAGATCCCTACCCTGCGCTCCTGGGAATCGACAGGGCTACTGATATGAATGGGGTAATCAATTTGAAGAAGCGAAAGATGATATTTGAGAAGAAATTGATGCATGTAATAATACCCCTCGATCCTGCTGAAGGATCATGCTATACTGAGCCTGTCCATGATTATGAGAGTGATGAAAATCTGGATTCTATCTATAAGATAACAACACGAGACCAAGACTAGGTGAATCCCACTGCAAATGGAAGGATTACGTGAGATCGTGAGAGTTCCTGCACTTCGGACTCCGACGAAGAAATAGAATGCTGGTAGAATTGGTTACAAGTAGTAACTATGTTGAATCGAAACATGATGACCCAGTCACTGCACTATGTGTCGTCAGAGATAAGAAATCTAGCTATTTATGATGGTCTAAATGAGGTAGAAATCTTTTTGGATGCATTTAAAAGGGAGGTACCTAGAAAGTAGCGCTTCTAGGCCTTAGATTGGGCACTGCGTGCTATGGCCGCAAGATGGTGGGGTACACACAAGGGAAGCTTTGATGATTGGCGTGAATGTAGGAATATTACGAGAACACGATTTTGGAAGCCCAAGATGCGACTGATAGAAAAGTAAGATGGGTGGAATGATACGCGCGCGCATCTGGCCAAATGGATGCAGGCTTATGGAGAAAATCCCCAACCTGAGTGGGTGCACCTATCCTGTCATACCCTAGATGTTATCGCAATGAATTGGCATATAGAAACAGAGCTCTGCCATGGGATAGGTGAATGGGATATCCTGCGAAGGATTCATGATGATATTCATTTTTGAGGATGGGTTTGACAGTATTGATGAAACGCTATAAGAGGTGAAAGTAGCCATCTTTAGGATACTGCAAGATCCTTTAGACCTAATTCAGTCTGAATGGGCTACTCAGCTAAGTCACACGCTCAAATGTTATAATATAACTACTAAAGCAAAGGACGAGGATCCATGGAAGATTAACATTCTAGAAATAGAAGGCCACCGCAAGGTTCAAGGACCGCAGATTGAGAACCCTGATATAACTGCGCCAGTGAAAACAAAACAAGTGAACATTGGTACGAAGGCAAAGTCCAAATTCGCGAAGATTAGAGAATACTGGGATGACACGATGGTGGACAAGGTCTCTAAATTTCTCTGTTAATACCAGGACTTATTCCCTACCAAGTTTACTGATCTGAAAGGAATAATCAGAGACCTGGGAGTGATGAAGATCATGTTAAAACCCGATGTGAAGCCAGTTAAGTAGAGGCCTTACCACCTCAATCCGAAATGCAAGGAGAAGGTCCGCTTAGAGCTAGACAAAACACTAGTGGTAGGAATCATTGAGCCTGTGGAAGAATCTGATTGGGTAAGCCCAATGGTGGTGCAAGAGAAAAAGCAGAAGGATGAGATAAGGATATGATAAGGATATGCGTGGATCTTAGAAAATTGAATGACACTTGTGTGCATGATCCTTTCCCGACTCCATTCACGGATGAAGTGTTGGACAATGTAGGTGGCCAGGAAGCATATTTATTCACTGATGTGTTCTCTGGGTACCACCAAATCAAAATTTCGCCGGAGGATAGGAGCAAGACAACCTTTGCGATTGAGTGGGGTTATTTTCAATACATTGTAATGCCGTTTGGATTGAAGAATGCGCATGCCATATTTTCGTGCATGGTTGTTGCGGCATTCAAGGAATTTAATCATAAGTTCCTAGAGGTATATTTTGATGACTGGACTGTATTTGGACTAGTTAAGCGCCACATAGCAAGCTTGCACTTGATGCTGGATACCTGTCAAAGATACTAGATCGTGCTCAATCTCAAGAAGTGTTTGTTTTGCATTCCTTTTGGGAACCTATTGGGGCATGTGGTTTGCAGACAAGGACTGATGGCAGACCCCATGGAGATCATGGTGATACTGAACTTGGAAGCACCGAGGAGTGTGAAATAGCTGCGCGGTACTCTTGGACATACGGGATATTACAAAAAGTTTATCAAAAGCTATGCCCATATCACCGCGCCAATTGAAAAATTGTTGAAGAAGGATGTCAAGTTCTACTGGAATGATGAATGTAAGAAAAGCTTAGATATATTGAAAGAAAAGATGGTTACCAGGCAGATTTTAGTCTTCCCAGACTGGAAGAAAGAGTTTCATGTACATGTCAACTCATCATGTATAGCGCTAGGGGCAGTGCTAACATAGGATGGTGGAGAAGGCTTGAACCATCTGATCGCGTTCGCAAGCCGTAGATTATCCAAAGTAGAGAAGAACTATTCTACCATTGAATGCGAGGGGCTATATATGGTGTATGCGCTCTAGAAGTATTGGCACTACTTGCTAGGAGGCCATTTTAACATGTATACAAATCACTCTGCATTGAAGTACCTAGTCAATAAGCCTATGTTGGGGGGGTGAATCTGCAGATGGCTCTTATTGTTCCAAGAGTATGATTTTGAAGTTGTTGTGAAGCCTGGACAATTGAATGCGGGACCAAACCATCTATCGCACATCGAAACAGGGGAGGAACCTACTAACTTGCAAGAAGGATTGCCTGACACGCAGCTATTTGCAGTGCGTGTCATGGATGGTCATTTTGAGGATATAATACACTTCCTAACAATAGGAACTACACCAGAAGGATATTGTCCAGCAAAATAAGGAATTAGTGGTGCGTGCGATAGATTTCTCTGTCATTGCTGGGCATCTATACAAGATGGGGACTGATGAGGTATTATGACGGTATGTACCTGAGTTTGAACGAAGTAGCATCCTCGTGGACGCTCATGGGGGCACCACGGGAGGAAACTATGCAGGGAGAGAAATCGCACAGAAGATTCTATGCGCAGGGTTGCGATGGCCAACCCTTCATCATGATTCAAAAGCATATTGTAAGGCATGTGATGCATGTCAACGAACAGGCAGGCCATTGCAGAGGGATGAAATGCCTTTGAATCCAAAAATGACATTGCAACTCTTCAAGAAGTGGGCAATAGATTTTGTAGGACCCATTTAGCCACAAGGGAAGATAGGAGCAAGATACCATATCATTGCGACAGAGTATTTGCTCGTTGGGCAGAAGCATAGTCGATGAAGGATTGCATGGGTGTGATGGCCATGAAGTCCTTATTTGAGCATGTGTTGGTGTGATTTGGATGTCCAAGGATCTTGATGAGTGATCGTGGTACGCACTTCCTGAATGAGACAATTATCGCACTAATGGAGGAATTTCGGGTATATCACCAAAAGAGCACACCCTGTCACCCACAGGCTAACAGGACAGTGGAGGCATTCAACAAAGTGCTTGAAAATGTGCCGACCAAGTTTTGCAATGCTCAACAAAGTGATTGGGACCTACGCATACCTGCAATATTGTGGGCTTATCAAACGACATGTAAGAAGTTGACGGGACAAACCCCTTTTAGGTGTGTCTATGGTGTGGAAGCCATATTTTCTATGGAATACATCGTGCCTAGTCTACACATAGTGGGGATCATAGGTATGACAGATCGCAAAGCCCTAGAAGAGAGGCTTGCACAACTGGATGAACTCGGAGAAGAAAGATTTTTGGTTGGATTTCACCAGCAGGTCCAAAAGCAGTGTGAAAAGGCATGGCATGATCGACACATCAAGCTACGCACATTTAAGGTAAATGATCTGGTTTTTTTGTATGATAGTAAGTTTGATAAATTCCCCAGAAAATTCAAGATGCACTAGTTAGGGCCCTATGTTATTAAGCAGATTACTGACGGAGGAGTGGTATAGTTAGTCAAGTTAAATGGAGAACCCTTCTTAGGAAAGGTGAATGGCAGTCGTTGAAGCCATACATCGGTGGTCCGGCCATGTGACTAAATTAAAGTAGCACAATATTAGCGCCCTCGGTAGCTGAAAGGAGGCGTGGGACTATAAACTACACTGCCCAAGTTGGGGAGTTGCGCGATTGGAAGATCGTGTGAAGCAAGGACGTGTCACTAGGTCTGCGACAACGTAGAGGGAGCTACAATACCAAGGGAAAAATTGTGTAGGATGGTTGGAAAGTGACCGTTAAAGTCACTATTCATGAAAAGACGGTAGAAATGATGCCAAATGGAGTGGGCGGGCGGTAGTTAAGACGAAATTTATGGCTTAGATCCTTGAAAATATGCTGCCAATCCAGCATTAATGAACTGATTTCGAGGGGAACGGTCAGATTTGAATTCAAATTTCCCTATAAATTACAAGTGGTTGTCCAGCAAGAAACACTTGGCATTTCAAGTATTCAGCTATTAACCTCGTAGACGCCTATGGACCCAGAGTTTTTCAAATCTCTCAAACAGACTCCTGCAATTGTGAACTTGCCTAAGATGTCGCAAGAACTGATAGAGAGTGTTATGTCATCACCCCCAGAAGTTATCAATACATAGTAAGTGGTAGAAGAGTCGGCACAAGAGATGGAGAAACAAGTTGAAGAAGTTGCCCCAGAAGTAGCCAAAGTACTGGCGGAGGTCCCTAAATCCCCGAGAACACTAAGATTGAAGCCAACCCCAACCAAGGAGACCATGAAATATAAGAAGGGCAAGCAGCCTGCCATCCCGGTGTGCGCGTCGCCGAGACAAAACCCAACAAAGCCCACTGCCCAAGAGAAAGGCAAGGCTATAAACCAAGAGGCAGAAGAGGAGGATATTGAAGACATCCCCATGGATGATGAGGATGTGGGAGTGGAAATAAAGGAGGTTGAAGCCCAGGGTGGAGACCGTATTACATGGTTGTTGGAGTATGTCCCTCTGTGCAAGCCTAAGTCCAAGGTCCGGGTGGAGACCGTATTACATGGTTGTCAGAGTATGTCCCTCTGTGCAAGCCTAAGTCCAAGGTCCTTAAGGACATTGATGAAAGTAAGACTCCCCCGTGAACCTTGTTACTACTAAATGAGATCACTTTTGATGGTCTGCGTTTGGCACGGGTGCCGATTTTGAAGCTTGAAGACTGGGACTTGGTGGACCATGAGAAGTTCCCCCACTTGGCAACCAAATAGTCGATGCGCCACATCATAGACACAAAAATGGGGATGACTGCACTGGAGCCGTGGAAGTGGCTCAGACGAGTAGAGAAGGCATGATTACTCAACCTGCTCTGGGTGCCACACTATAACTGCACCCCCGTAACAGTTTTAGTCATCAAGCACCTGTTGTGCTTGGTGCATGACGGGTGTTTGTGGCTGGAGGACCTGCTAACCATCACTGATATGTTGATTCACTGCATCACATGCCTACCGTATACAGGCAAAAATCCACTGATGATTTTTAGTGGCAAGGGTGGTGAGCTTGCGCTCACAGAGTCAATGAAAGAGAAATTCAAATTGGTGAAGAAGTTGCGTGGGTACGCAATATCCAGCCTCTGCGACCCCAATATGAAAGTGGCAACGCAGATCCTTGTAGGGAAGGTGATGTGAAAATGTCGTGTCGGTGAGGTGCCAGTGCCTATCGTCGCATTCACATGGCAGTGCGTGGAAGGAGTCCAGTTTAACTGGTCGGACTACCTTCGCGGTGAGTTCCTGGCCAACTACCGTGAAGCATAGGAGCAAAGCAAGATGTTTCACTATACATGGCTCTTTCTATCGATTGTGCTCATAGCGTGGGAACTACTGGAAGAAAGCCAATTCCCCTTGATCGTGTCGGACCTCCCTGAAGCAGTGAAATACGCTTTACTATGGGAAACCAAGGATGCAGAGCACGTTCGAGACAGCAAAATCTTCTCGATCCTGATGGAAATGAATATCAAGATGGCTATCAATCGCAAGCCGCGATTATCACCCATGGTATATGCTAACCTACAGAGCTATGCTGAATTCAAAGTGGATTTCCATCGGATCTCAATCAGGGTGCAAAAGGACCTTACGCAGAAGTGGTACAAATTGCAGTACCTAACCACAGATGATGTCATTGATGCGGTGTTGGATAAATGGTCGGCGGAGTGGTGCACATCCACGGACTTAGCGGTGGGTGGAAGCAAGTCCACCACACAAAAGAAGAAGGACGAGGCCAAGCTAAAGATGGCGCAGCTGGTCGAGAAGAGGAAGAAGGAGGCCATAGAGCAGACAAGAAAGGAAGCAGGAAAACAAATGGGAGGCACAAAGTAGGGCTCTGACAATGGCGCACAGTCACCTTCACCTGCAACTGAAGAAGAGGACACAGAGCAGCATGACGCGGACCCTCAAGAGACTTCTGGCTGTATTAAGCGCTCGAGAGAGCCAGAAAATGGAGGGTCCAGAAAGAAGTGTAAGGAAACCAAGACCTCGCTGGACCCCATCACATTAACGAAGGGAGATTTAAACGACGTCAGTGACACAGTCAGAGATGTCACTGTGGAGGCCCTACAACAATTTGAAAAGCAGTAGCAGGTCATCCTAGGGGCCATCCAAACTAGACTGTAGGAGTTGCAAGCCCACGTGTCGCAAGTTGGTACGATGTCTACCAGCTTAGCTATCGGCATATCAGAGGCTTCTGATATGCTGCGCACGAAGGCTTCCAGTGCGCTAGTGCTGTTGGATGGAGCACTGAAAACAGAAAATGAGGCTGAAAAGCCCATTTTCAACACCTTGAAGGGAGTAGGATTGAACCTAGCAGCACTCCCGCGCAAAGCACTCCACTCCTTGCAGGATGGAGTAATTGCTGAGCTGAGGGCCTGCGAGCACCACGCCCTCCAAGTGATCAGTGATCAGAGAATAAACAATGAGCAAATGGCCTTATAGAGGAATTCTACCATCGCCGTCGAGGCCGAGGCAACCAACAAGAGTAAGGAGATCATACAAGTCGTGGTGGAGGCCTGTAGAATGGTCTGGAATTGGCCATTTCAAAGGAGGAGCCAGTCAAGGTCTACATCAGTAAATTGGCCACAACGGTGCGTGACACTCGGACGGAGATGGCGCAGATTTAGTTGGAGTTGAACTTGTAGATTACATAGCTCCAGTTGAGGGCTCATCCTTCGACACCACCATATGTAAAGGAACAGAGGGTGGCTGCTGTCACAGAAGCAGTCGCGGTAGTGGAGAGTGCAGTAGCAGAATGCACACAGTTGTTTGAACAGTCGTTTGAGGTCCTCACTAGCTTGCAAGAGGACCCAAACATCCAAAGGCTCAAGACAGAACCACTTGAACTCCAACAGTGCTATGATGAAGTTAAGGGCATAGCGCGAACCCTCGTGTTGACACAGAGGTTCGCCAAGCTGTAGGAAGCCAAGCAGCTGAAGAAACAAGTGGACACAGTGCTGCAAAAAGAAGTAGTGCTGAAGGCACGAATAAAGCCCTGGCTGGAGGAAGCATATGCCGTAACAGGAAACATTGAAGGAAAGCTTGCAACTCTACAAGCGATGAAACAACATCTTCAAGGTGACAGCGCAGGGGTAGTAACTGAGAAGACTGTCAAAGATGCAAAGCAGGCAGCAACTCAGTGCATAGCCGAAGTTGCGGTCATCAGGGTCGCGCTGGACGAGCTTCATGCAAAGATCTCCACGCCTACCGAGTGACTCGATGGCGAGTCAAGATGTTTGTGTTGGGGGCCTGTTGTGAGTGGGATCCCTCAAGGGCAGTTTTGGGGCTAAAAGCCCATGTTTTAGTCAAGTTTTTGTAATATTATTGTAAAGACTCCGCATTTTGTGGTTGTGGAGTGCGTAGGTATTATGTGTCACAATGGGTAGTCCACCCTTAGTTTTGTAAAGTAAAGTTGGTTGTAAGAGATCTACCCATGGTCCACGGACCATGGGATTATATAAAAAGAGCTATGCTCTAAGTAGTTAAGAGGATAACATGAGGAAGAGAGTCATAGCTTTAGAGCAAGAAGTCTAAGTCTTGGGTTGTAGTGTAGGTAGAGGCTCTGCAGTTGAGTGTGCAGAGGCCTAGGGTAGAAGTTCGCAGCTGAGTGCGTGGACCCCTTGTAGCTATGTGAGCAGGGTGAACAAAGCCTATAATACATGGAAGATATTAATAAAAGGAGTCATTCTACAATTTCTATGTGTTTGTTATGATGCGTGAATGAATGCAATTACATTGAATAATTGAATGCAATCACAAATATCTTTTTACGTGGTGATAACTTTAAGTATTTGAAAAGATAAGAAAATCACTTAGGATAATTGAGGAATATGCACAGCACACTGCTATAGCAGCGCGAAAGTACCTGAGCTATAGGTTAGAGCTACGCGGAGGTTGATTGTGTACTTTCACGAAGGTATTGAAAGCTGGAACAGAGGGTTTGTCTTACAAGCCCTAGAGCGAGATCACCTGCGTGAAGGCAGGTATAGAAGAGATCAAATGACATCACAACCATCTCAAGGGTGCGAAAAATTGGTTCCAACATCCCCCCATACTACTTCGGGTGAGACTTCGGTTCGCGCTCCGTGAGCTGATGCCAAAAAGGCCAGTGGTGTAGGAATTTTTTTGGCTAAATAACGCTGAGCTTGGGTCAGGCCCCCTCAAGCCAATAGGACACTATGGGCACCGGAACTTCATCAGTGCAGCATTTCCTCATCACCTTTCCTGCTAAAATTTGGGTGGCTAATTGGATTTTTCGGTTTGTGATAGACAAGATAGAATACCCTTGTGACTTATTCACCAGGCCATAATCTCTCTTCATTTTTTCGGTAAGGTCCTTCTCCCGCATATTTTCGCCAAACTCCTTAGCCAGGTTCAGGCCTTCATATGGCAGGTGCATTATTCTATGAATCAGCATATTTGTGATGGGTATAGGCCCTCCTAGCCATAGGCACCCATCATGCACCAATGTAAGCAGCTATCATACACAAATTGTGTTAATTGGGGTGAAATGATAATGGGGCACCCACATCAGATTAAGTAACCCCGAGTTCTCGACACCGCAAACCCATTCCACTATCTCTAATTTGGTCACACCTGACTCTGCATAGTAGATGCATCTCATGTAATTATATGTCGCTAAGTGTGGAAACATGGCATGATCCGTGATGTCCCAATCCTCCATTTTTAGCAGTGGGATTTGCATAAGCCACAGGTCTTCAAAGGGAACTTGCTCAGATAGCAAGGGCGTGGAAATGGTAAACTTCTCCGAATCTGGGTCCTTTGTGATCTTTGCCTTTCCCTTCCACGGAGGGATATAGTCGAGTAGCTTAATTATAGGTTCCACTCCTTCAACATCAATATATTTCGTTCCCTGACCTTCTTCCACCTCCAGGTCCATGACTTTCTTCGGCTGCTTGCCTTTCTTTTGTTTTGCTTGTGCTACGGAATGCTTTCTTGGTGATTCGCCCACCAGTATTGGATTTTTATGCTTGTCCTTCTTTGGTTTGGTTGTTTGGGTTTCTGTTGCAGGGTTAGGCTTCGACCTAGGTGCCCTTAGCGCTGTAGGCACAGGAGCTGGAGCTTCCATACTCACAACTTCCAAGGCAGCTCCCTCAGAGGCAACATCGCCACCAGTACTCATGGTTTCTATAGGGCTTGGTGCAAGCATTTTTTCTAGAATGGACTTTTGATTTAGCTTAGCCAACTTTGAAAACATAGGGCTTGCGACTAAATCTTCCCAATATGATCAGTTCATAGGAGATAGACAACAAATCTCACTAGCAATTTTGAGAGCACAAAGTGTTCACTGTTGGAATAGCATCCGCAATTTATAGGGGTTTTTGAATTCAAATCAGACCGTTCCCCCCAAATTTTGTCAATTAATGTTGTTTTGGCGACATATCTTCAAATATTTTTGCCTTAAACGCTGCCATCCCACTCCTCTTAACTGTCTCCTTGTTTTCAAGTCATGAATAGTGATTCCAATGATCACTTTTCTATTGTGTTGCACAACACCTCCCTCCATGGTGCAACTTCCTGCACGCAGCTTCCTAGGTTTCCACTTCACTATTTTCCATGCAGCCTACTTGCTGTGTAGTCCTCCAACCCTACCAGTGTAGTTTATAGTCCCGTGCTCCCTTGCAACTGCCTGGAGCACTAAGATTGTCCTGCCACCATATATTCATTCCGCAAGATCCCCTGTATACAGCTTCAATCGGCTCTCATTCACTCTTCCCAGAAATGGTTCTCCATTCAGCTTCATGACCTGAAATGTGCCTCCATCTTTAATTTCTTTGATAATATATGGCCCTAGCCAATGCATCTGGAATTTACCCAGAAACTTAGTGAATTTATTATCATATAACATGACAAGATCATTTACCTTCAACGTGCGAAGCTTGATGTGGCGATTTTGCCATGATTTTTCACGTTCCTTTTGTACTTGCCGATGAAATCCGACCCAAAATCGATCCTCTTCAAGCTCCATCAAGAGCATGAGTGGAACAAGTTGTTATGTGCAAACTTGGCACAATATACTCCATCGGCATTATAGCTTTGACCCCATAGTCAATTTCTTGCAAGTAGTCCTACAAGCCCATAGTACCGTAGGTGTGTACACATCCCAATCATTTTGTTGCAAATTTAAGATCTTTTTCAGTGCATTCTCCAAAATATTGTTGAATTCTTCAACAGTTCCATTGGATTGTGGGTGATACAATGAACTCTTCTAATGGTATACCTGGAATTCTTCTTTCACTGCTCTAATCGTTTTATTCAGAAAGTGCATACCTCTATCGCTCATCAACACTTTCGAGCAGCCAAATCTGGTTAAGACATACTCAAACAAAAACTTTGTTGTTGTAGCCCATGTATTATCCTTAATCGGTTGTGCCTCTGCCCATCTGGTTAAATATTTTTTCGCGTTGATGATATAGCACATACAAGTTTTCTTCCCTAGGGACTAAACTGGTCCAACGAAATCAATCACCCATTTCTCAAAGGGTTGCAAGGATACTTGAGGTTGTAATGGCAATTCATCCCTTTGTGGTGGTCTACTTGTTCTCTAACATGCATCAGATGCCTTACAATACACCTTGGAATCCTTGTGCAGTGTTGGCCACCGTAGACCTACGCACAAAATCTTCTGCACAGTCGCTTTTCCTATCCACAACCCCTCCATGAGCTTCAGCGAGAATGTTAACTCTCTCAAAATCTGGCACATATCTTTGCAATATTTCATCTACACCCATCTTATACAGATGTCCCGCAATAACTAAAAAATTTGTCGCATGCACTACGAGTTCCTTCTTTTACTGACTTGTATACCCTTCCAGTGCCATCCTCGCAATCAATAAGGGAATAATATCTGCAAAATGATTATCTGCTATGTGCACCGCAAAGAGCTACACACCTGGAAACCCTTCCTCCATATTATTGGGCTCCTTTCCTATTTTGATCCACGATAGATGGTCAGGTCCCACATTTAACCTCCCTGACTTCACAATTACTTCAAATTCATACTCCTGGAATAGTAGCAACCATCTGCAGATCTTCCCCCCAAACATAGGTTTATTGACTAGGTATTCCAAGGCAGAATGATCCATGTACATATTGAAATTCCCTCCTAATAGATAGTGCCTACATTTCTGTAGCACATACACCATGGCCAATCCTTCGCATTCAGTTGTTGAGTAATTCTTCTCAGCCTTCAATAATTTCCTACTCATGAAGGCTATAGGATGGTCCATTTCTCCCTGACCAGCCAGTGTTAATACTGCACCTAATGTAATGCAAGAGGCATCCACATGTACATGAAATTCCTTTTCCAATTAGGGAATACCAAGATCGGCGTGGTGACCATCTTTTCTTTCAATACATCTAAGTTGCGCTGACATTCTTACTCCCAACATAATGTTGTGTCCTTCTTCAAAAGTTTCTCCATGTGCACGACAATTTGAGCATATGCTTTGATAAATTTCTATAATATCCTGTATGTCCTAGCATCATGCACAACTTCTTAACATTCCTCAAGGCCTCTAGATTCACAATTACTGTAATCTTTGCAATATCCACCATAAGCCCTTGCTTGCACACCACATGACCCAACAAGATTCCAAAGGGAACACAAAAGATGCATTTCTTCAAATTTAGCGTGATCTCGTATCTGCGACATGTATCCAACATCAGGCACAGACTTGCTACATGGTGCTTTACTAATCCAAACTTTGTCTAGTCATCAAAGTATACTTCCAGGAACTTATGAATGAACTCCTTGAATGTTGTGATGACTACGCAAGAAAATATCGCAGGTGCATTCTTGAGTACAAACGGAATCACAGTGTATTGAAAACATCCCCATTCCATTATGAAGGTCATTTTTATCCTATCCTCTGGTGCAATCTTAATCTGATTATACCTAGAGAACCCAACAGTAAATGAGTAGGTCTCCTACACTCCAACATTATCTAGCATTTCATCGGTAAATGGCATCAGGAATGGATCATGGACATGTGCATTGTTAAGCTTCCGTAAATCTATGCAAATCCTTATTTATCCCTTCTATTTCTTCTCCTGAACTACCATTGGGCTTACCCAATCAAGTTCTTCAACTGGTTCTATAATTCCTGCCTCCGGCATCTTATCCAACTCCTGGTGAACCTTTTGCTTGTATTTAGGATTAAGGTGATATGGTCTTTTCTTAACGGGCTTCACATACATCTTCAGAGTAATCTTCATAATGCCCAAATCACCAATTATGCCCTTCAAATCCAAAAACTTCATGGGGAAGAGATCCTGATATTCATGGAGTAATTAAACAAATTTATCCACACTAGCGTCGTCCCAATAATCTCCAATCTTTGCAAACTTAGGTTCTACTTCAGTGCTGATATTTGCTTGCTTTGTTTTCAATGACGGGGTGATGTCTGGGTTATCTATTTGTGGGCACTCAACTTCACCGTGCCCTTCTGCCTTTGGAATGTTAATGTTCCTCGAATCTTCATCCTCCTCTTTAGCAGTCACATTATAGCATTCCAGTGCATGGTGTAGCTGGGTGCTCCAATCTGGTTGGATCCATTCCATAGGTTCTTGTGGCATTCTGAAGATAAATGCCTTAATCTCCTGTAGAGCTTCATCGATGCTGGTGAAGTCATCTTCAAAGCTGAAGGTCAATAAAAACCCTTCCCTCAATATATCCCACTCTGCGGTGCCATGGTGGAGCTTCATTTCGAGATACCAATTCATGGGAATTGTATCCAAAGTATGGAAGAAGGTGTGTACCCACTTTGGATGCGGCTTTGTCCCCCATGCTTTATTCCATTTCACTAAGTGGTCGTGCAGATCATCCTTTCCTTTATATTTCTCAGTCAGTCAAGTGTTAGGGTGCCCAAATCGTAACCTCATCATTCTTCTGTAATCTCGTCATCCCTCAAAACTATCTTTATGCATACCTCACCATCATGTGAGCGTAGCACACAATGCCAAATATAATGCTTGGAAGCGGTGATCCTTAGGTCCTTCACACTCAAATGCATCCAAAAACTTATCCACGTCAGTTAAAACATCATAATAGGGTAAGTTCCTTACCTCCAATGAAACACAACGTAGCGACTTTGTCATCATATTGCATCACAGTGTGGATACTTCATGCAAGCGATTCTGCCAATGTTCCAACTCTTCATTTGAATTAGAGGTGCAGGAACTCTCTCATTCCCATGCAATCGATCCATCCACTATTGGATTGTTCCAGTCCTGGTCTCATGCTGCTATTTTCTAAATCTAGACCAGTTCATCCTCACTTTCCTCATAATCACTGACTGGTTCAGTGTAGCATGCCCCTTCTGCAGGGTCGAAAGACACTACAACCAGAAGTGATTTCCTTTTAAATGACATTGTCCTCTTCTTCAGATTGATGACCCCGTTCATATCAATGGCCCAGTCAATTCCATGAGCACGGGGTGTGGATTGTTTTCATCGACGATCCCTATAACTTCAAAGCCGGCCATCATGCACGCACCCTCTATATCAACTGTTACTCCATATAATCGTCCCATAGGGATGATATTTTGTTGGTTTGCCATTCTGAGCTGAATTGGAGACCACTATAGTGTAGGTCTCCCCATCCTTTCCCATGTTTTCTTTGGAAAAATGTTCGCATCATCTCCCAGATCAAAAATTACCTGGTCCATCTCATAATCACCTATCTGCACAGTGAGCCTTACCTCTCGCCCTATTCGTGCGTTATGCTTGCTAATTTTTCGGACCACCCAATGTCCATCGAGGGCCTTCTCTTTGTTGGTGCATTTGTTTATCAACTCCTGCAAACCTTCCACATCTTCGCTATCACATAGCAGTTTTTTGCAAGTCTCCAAAAACATAGTAAGCACAGAGGGGTCAACCTCTGCAGGCGTGTGTTGGGTCTCAATTTTGTCTTATTTTTATTTATTTATCTCATGTTGTCGATTGGCTAAATGATTATTTTCAAAGAGTATTTGTTAATTATTTGTTTTAACAGGATTAAAATAACATTAATGAGATTTTAATTAAGGCTTGTATGTTGGAGGATTAAAACTGGTTTTATTATACTTTGGGGCGTGCCTACACCAGTGCATTCACATGCCTGCGCCATTGCACTTAACTGCCTGCACCATGCATTGGGATTCCTACACTAGTTACAGTGGCTACCTGCACTATGCTAAACTCAAACCTAGTCTTATGTTTTGTTCATGAAGGCAGTGGTATTTTGTTAGCAACATGCAAACTCTTACACTAATGTCATCGTGTTTGAAGTTGTGCCTGTATTTGAATCCTCCATTCATGGGGATCGAATTATATCAGCTGTTGACTTGTATAAGGATTTATTTCCTTGGATTTCTATTGAAACGTTCCTGTAAATTATGTAAGCACCTGGAATTAATTGTACACCACGCATCAGAAGGAAACAACTGCAATGGTCGAGAAGATAATTTCATTTGTGCTAGTGCTTTCATTATTGTTCATAGCTTTAGCTATAGCCGCTAAACAACCTTATGTGGTGTACTTAGGTGGACAACGCAATGAAAATGTGGACCACCAACTGGCAGCCGAATCTCATCATGAACTTCTAGCATTAGTTTGAGGAAGTAACGAGGCCTCCAAAGACAACACCTTGTACTCATACAGTAGAAACATACACGGTTTTGTTGCTACTCTTAACGAAGAGCAAGCTCTTACTCTCTCAAATCTACCACGGGTATTGTTTGTATTTGCCTGCCAAACAAGTTATTACTTCAGTCAGACGTAGATGATGGGCATGGTCAAAAGCATTTGAGTGTCCTAGCCATTAGAGAAGGTGTAGTGAAGGACTTAGGTAGCTCAAAAAAAGTAGAGCTAAAACCTCCAGATCCTTCATCCCATTCTTGTATTCAAATTAATGGCAAAGAGGTTTTTCGTTTTGCAGTAAACCGTGTTCCACAGGCAACAAAGGAAGAAGCTGGGGTAGGTTCACATTTGGACTGCTTACTGCTTCATCAGGCAAACCAAAGGATTATTAGTGTTGTAGCTGATCGACTGCATATTCAACCTGATAGCGTAATAACAAATTTAGTTGATTATGGTAACAATAGTGCTGCATCTACTCCTCTGGTGCTTGTTGAGATATGTGCTGAATCTCTGATGCCAACCGAAAAGTAGATCACACAAGGAGGAAATCAATTAAGCCAAATCACGCCACCCCAGGAAAAGAGGAACGATTCACCAGAATCGTTCCCTCTTTTGACATTCAGTTGAAAACCAACTTTATTCATGGAAAATTGTTGAGATCTGCTTCCTCTATTATAATCGGCTAATTAAAAGCCCAAATTGTAATTTAATGCTATATAAGAGATTGCTGGGAGCAAGAACGATTAGTCAGTCAATTAGTTAATTAATTAGACAATGATCCAACCAGGAACAGTGCGTGGGAGAGGAAGGTGCAGAAGGGAAGAGGAGTTGTCCCAATGTAGCCTCATGCAATTCATCAGATATGGATCACTCCTCTCGTCTTGCTAGAGTTGAGTGATGTCTACATAATGTAAACATTGTTTTCAGTAATCAGTTGAACCAATTTCCCAGCATGTTATGTTTAATTATCTATTGCATCTAATGACTTCGATTTCTATGTGAACCAGGCACTCAAAGAGGGTGTGAGCTTGCTGGGTTGGCCACCAGACCAGCGTGACACTACTTTCATCTTTTAAGCTAAATAGCATTTCGATTCTTGTTTGTTTGCTGTGTGAATTTGATTTATTTACATTTTCTTTCTACCTTAATTAATGTCATTTAATTTGCTGCAACTTTTTCCTTTCAGCTCTAAACTTCATTGATTTGTCGCATTAAGAAATTATTCATGTCCTTGAGATTTTTTCTTACACTTGGGATATTCCTCCAGTAGTTCTTATTTGCAAGATCCACTTATGTGTTGATAAAATGTAATTGATTTATATTCCAGAACATGAAAACGATGTGAGTGATTATGGTTTTGAGGAATTGACATACTTATTTAAAAAATTCTTACAAAAAACCATATGCTACTTATTGAGATTGCAACAAGATGATGGAGCTTAGTGAAAAGAGTCGCCTTCACTAGGTGGGCCCGCAGGCAAATTCTGGCGCAAGTTCTATTTTTGGATCATAGCAGGGATGACCACAGTAGGAGTGACCACAATAGGGATGATCACAGCAGGAGTGATCACAACAGGAGTGATCACAGCAGGAGTGATCACAATAGGAGTGATCACAGCAGGAGTGATCAAAGTCTATTTTTAGACTGGCTGTCAAAAAATAGAAAAGTCAAATATTATTGTCTTATAATAATATTTAGACTATAAACTTTATCTTATTCTCTCGGAGCACTTCAGTTTGAGCTACAGATGTGGCACATGCAGTTGTCAGAAGGAAATACATTTTCTTTGTGGGTCAGTTGAGCTGTTGCATGCATGACTTCAGTTAGAACTCAATCAGTTGAGTTTGGTGGAGTTGATTGTGGAGTTGATGGAGTTGTGTTCAGTTTGACTTGGTTAAACTAGTTGAAATTAGTCTAACTGCAAATAGACTAATGATGAGTTGTTAAACTAATTATTAACTCATAATGCAACTAAAGAATACATCAGTTAACTCAGTTGCATGTCAGTGCATGTTCAGTTCAGCAGGGACAGGTGTTAGAGGATCAGATTGTTATCAGTTGTGACTATAGTTGTGCATGAGGATTTTCACAATCAATGGGATTGAGTTATGCCAATGAGAATTGGCCAATACCAAGTGATTATAGCCTCTGCTCACGTGATTCCCAGTGTGAGTGCTTCTTTTGAGGTAAATATGAGTTTGGTTCAACCATTCTCATCCATTTCTTGAGCAGGTATTGAGCAGTGGAGGCAGGCAAGCAGTGGAATAGATTTGGAGATCAGATCTGAGCTGTATTGTGTGTAACAGGTGGAGATAGTGCTGGATACTTGTGAGAAGTATTGACTATTGTAATGTTACATGTTCTCAATCATTAATATACAGATAGTGTGG
>APFE030152351.1:136127-153666 GCA_000404065.3 Pinus taeda
GTAGAAAATAAAATAAATAAGGGAATAAATAAATGCATTTTGTTTTTTATGTAAAACTAGTTGTTTTTTGTTGCAACATGCTATGCAAATCAACATTGGTGATAATTTTTTAATTCATTTGTGTATGTATATGACTTATAATGGAAATAATATTTCTACAAACACTCATATTCACTTTTATCACCAATTTGAAAAAAATGTTTCAATATCATATTTTTTTGGCTTGTGGGCTTGATGGAATTTCTGCAAAAACAGTCGGGACAGTGATGTTTTGAGGGACCAAAAGGGAATATTTTTAAAACCTGTTTCTATCATAAGTAGCTCTTTATATCTACTTTCCAACCCAATTTGAATCACTCAATTTGGATTTGAAATGAAAAAGTTAAAACCAAAACATTGACCAGATGTCTATCGGGCAGCTCAGGAACAGAGTTGGGACAGTCAGTTTTTGGAGGCCTAAATGAATGAATTTTTAAAACATGTTTCTATGATAGATTCCCCTATGAATATAGTTTATAATGCAATTAGAATCACTCATTTTCGATATAGTATGGGGAAGTTATGATTAAAATACTGACTGTCTATCGTAAATCAGCACTCTTAAAACTCTGTCTTTCCGGCTGTTCTTTATAGTATTTTACCTATAAATTATTCTTGTCTTCAAAACATGTTTCTATTGAGATAAATAAATGAATCTAATTTCATTTCCAATTTGAATCATTCGAATCGGACATCAAACGAAGAATCTATGCTTAAAACATTCACTGTTGTTCTAAGTGGGGTAATCGAAAATGACTCTGTTATGCAGGTTGTTCTAACTAAAATTGACATATCATATCATTGAATTTTTAAAACCTGTTTCTATTGGAAATACACCTTTGAATTAGCTCTCATCTGGCTTTGGAATCACTCAATTTTGACGAAAAACAAAGAAGTTGTGATTAAAACACTGCTGGTTAGTATGGTCGACCACTACTCTCCTGCAGGTGACAAATAAATTTTACTTTGTTATTTTCTCCATGGATTTGTTCTACAGAGTAACTACTTGTTAGTTTTTTGCATAATTATTGGATTAGGGTAGCCCGCGCACCTCTCTTTCTCCATGATTTAATGTTTTATTGCAGGTAGATACTCGTTTTTTACAGGTCCTAGGAGAAAAAGAAGGTCAATTTATTGACGAGTGATTTTGAAAGAAATTTTAATGAAACAAAGGGATTTCATCTAATCCATTACCCAATGGATTCATAATAGAAGAAATGAAGAATTGATTTCCATTTGAAGATTCATGTCTTATCACTGCTGCCAAAAGATTTTTCAAAGAGATCATTTTTTTGACATAACATCATAGCTGTTGTAACTTAATTTATTTATTTACATACTGTTTTTTGTTGTTTCTTTTCTAATTTTTCTTATATTTTGTATTTCAGGTGTTGCTTCATTCAAATTGTAACATATCTTCAGAATCAATGCCGTGAATAGCTAATTTTTTCTTTTTTGCATGTTTGCATTTTATGATTGTCCATTTTGCTGTTCCTTTTCGAAATAGAGCAGCACGTTTTGTTGTTCCTTTTCAAAATGGAACAACACTTCTGCACTTTCACGTTTTGCTGTTCCTTTTCGAATGGAATAGCACTTCTACACTTTTACATTTTTCTGTTCCTTTTCGAAATAGAACAGCACGTTTTGCTATTCCTTTTCGAAATGGAACAACACTTCTGCACTTTCACGTTTTGTTGTTCCTTTTCGAAATGGAACAACACTTCTGCACTTTCACGTTTTGCTGTTCCTTTTCAAAATGGAACAACACTTCTGCACTTTCACGTTTTTCTGTTCCTTTTCGAAATGGAACAGTGCTTCTGCACTTTCACGTTTTGCTGTTCCTTTTCGAAATGGAACAGTACTCCTGCACTTTCACATTTTGTTGTTCCTTTCTGAATGGAACAACACTTCTGCACTTTCACGTTTTGTTGTTCATTTCCGAATGGAACAGCACTTCTGCACTTTCACGTTTTGTTGTTCCTTTCCGAATGGAACAGCACTTCTGCACTTTCACGTTTTTCTTTTCCTTTCCGAAATGGAACAACACTTCTGCATTTTCACATTTTTGTTGTTCATTTTCAAAAGAGCATCATTTTCGCATTTCTTGTTGTTTCTCTTAGAAAACAACACCTTTTCACATGCATTTTTCGTTGTTCCCTACAGAGAACAACATTTTTTCGTGTGTATTTTTTCCTTTTGGCGTGCATTTCCTTCGCTGTTTCCTAAAAAGAATAACACTTTTTGAGTGTTTTTGTTGTTCCTTCAAAAAAGCAACACTTTGGGAGTATTTTCGAGAGCAACCCTTCCTTCCTCTTGTGGGATTATTCCTAGTTCATCTCAACCACATTTTCCTGATTCTCTTTCATGGCATGAAGTACACTATTTTATGAGGACAAGAATTATGGATTCTTTTAAAGCAATTTATTATCATTCACGTTATGATCTTTAACAGGACAACTCCTTGATGATAGATTCTTTTCAAAAAGGACACAATTATTTATATACTACTTTACTGCATTGTTTTCTGTTGAACATGATATTGATTGATCATCTTAATACCATGCTGGGTCCACCTTTCCTGGTTATAATCTTCTCTGTCTATAATAAATGAGATTATGGGTATATTTTTTTCTATTGACATGTTCAACTTCTTCCACCATCCCTGCTCTTAAGGAGTACTGAGCCTCCCTCTTTTTATCATAAATATGTGTAATAACAAAAAAAATTTGTTCGCAGATGGAGGATAGGGGGTCTCATTACGAGCCAACCTACCATGTTCATAAGGCAGTAACAAAGTGACATTCCCATTGTGGCCACCACACCAGGGTTATGATCCATTGGATAGCCAAATTATCCTTGGAACAGGAGGTCTCATCACGAGCCGACCTCATCACTTTAGCTACATCCCAGTGAATGGCAGTGTGGTTATCTGGTTACCACGCCAGCACACTGATCTCTTCTGTAGAATAGCCTTGGAACTCTCCATTTATAAATTAAGGATCCTGGCTCATATGGGTTAAAAAGAAACCCTGTCGAGGCTATGGACGCCTGCCGGTAGTAGAGGCTCTGCTTATGGTATTGAAGTATATCTTATCGTCAATTATTACAATAATACCATTTTCTTATTTTTTCTTTTTATCAAAGAAGTTATTTCCTTAATTGTTTTTTTCTTGTTTTGAACCTTTACGGATGAGAAATTATCTTTTCGGCATATTGCTATCCTTTTTCTCTTTTCATAACTTATCATCAATCCAAAGCATCCTATCTTTTATTCATAACTATCTTTACACGCTCTGCTCTCATTATAACCATAACTCTTGTTATCATTGATATGTGTACTTTGTTTTATTTACTGCAATATTGTTCATTCCCTTGCCTTGCTGTCAACACAACACCTTTCATATACTTTATGGTCATGGAATCCCTTTTCCAATTAGAGGGGGAAATGTATGTATTATGGGATAACATGCGATATGATTATTGCACTCTGCCATAACTTGTTGATTTGATAAGTTTTTCTGATTCAAATTTTTGCATGCATCTTAATTTATTGCTATATAAAACTAACATTATGGATCCAAGAACATTGTATGCAAAATAGTGATTTGTTTACAGGAAAACAACAAGTACGGGCAGAATTCTATTCGTAGCATGACCACACTATTGCAATTAACAGAAGAGGCTCATGAACGTGAACAATTCTTCAGACATGATGTACTTGCATGGATTCCACCTTTTGGATCACTTTCAGCACCAACTCTGCCTACATTATCTTCAACAAATGCCAGTACATATATGTCATTCCACATTTTTCTTTTTGGAGGTAAAACTTGAGGTAAAATAGCATAATTTTCTGATTTATTACGAATTTAGGAGAATTTAATGAAAATCCATTTTGAGCATTATTTATCATCCTTCATTCCACATCTTTACCACTTCCCATTTTTCAGAGGCATATCATCTTTCCATTTGGGGGAGTACTGCTTTCATTCATTTCTTTCTTATGCCCATGTCATTTCTATTCCTATCATCCATTACTATTCTTATTCATTCTCAACACCTCCCTTATTCCATGATTGTTTTACACCAAGCATAGAATTCAACATATGGTAGCAACCACCTCAATTTGTTTTCTAGCATCGCATGAGGCCATGCTAATTTTTCAAAGAGGGGGAGGAACTGCTATGCATGATGGATGTTTTTTTTTACTTTCTTTCTCAATCAAGGCATACAATTTTAGTGTAGAAATTGATTTCCATAATATTTTTAAAACTATGAAGTCAATTCTTGTGATTTTTGGAAAACATAGACGTATCATTAAAATATACAAACCCAGACAATTTCAAGTAATATTGGTTCATAAAATTTCCAAAATCATACACTTTCAACTACAACCATTTTGTCTATATCTCATGCTCCGTGCATCAAAATGATCTGATTTTTGGATCATAGAAGCATTAATATAGTTGAAATCTACTTGCACAATTTCAACAAAATCTGGTTTGTAGTTTTTGGGAAAATGGTTAATGAAGGTTGCTATCATTTATATCATATTTTGTTGCAAATTCATTGTTATGCCTTCATCAAGATTGCTAAAATTGAATATTCATTAATTGAGGAAGAATTCATTTGTTTTATCCATTTTATGAGCTGAGAGGAACAAATTTTATTGCTTGGTTAACACATGGGTTTTGTCTTTGGGTTGCATGAGGACATGCAACATATTCAGTTCTTGTTGCATGAGGACATGCAATATATTCGGTGTGGGGGTGTGTCGGGCCGTGAATATGACCACCTTTGTAACACTTATTTCATCCATTTTTACTCTTCTCTATTATATCATTTGTTATAATTTATCATTTAAATCCATTTTATAAATGATTTATGCTCTTATGGATGATTATTATTTATCTTCCATTATTTCTAATAAATTGATGATTATGGATTATTTTATCAATGATAGTTTTAATAAATTAGTTATAACATTATTCACCATTTTTAGCCTCCAAGATAATTTCCAGATTGAAAATTTGATCATTAAAAGTGCCAACTCAGAAATGCGTTGGAATAAGAAGTGACAATTTTGCGGTTGAGATTGTGAGCAAATCAAGACGAATCTGGAAAATCCAGAACATGGGTTTTGTCCAAAACAGGCAGAATTAATATTATGAAAGAACAGTTTGCCCAAATTCGGCTTGTATGGAGAGAAACGCAGGGTTCTTTGAGCACAATTGTCTCAGATTTGTTGTTGCGGCCATCCTCCAAATCTTAGCTGCAAAGCCATATTCGTCTTGCTCTTATTGAGAGATGAATGGAAATATATCTTATTGTTGATCAATTGGTTGGAAATAATCCAATTTTGTAATAATGATCATATTGTAATTATCACAGTTGTAACCACTCTCTGGTCTCTTTGTATTTAAATCAGAACGGAGATAAAAGAGGGGGAGGACTTTTAGGGACTGTGGGGATGGATAGATGGAGAATTGAGGATTCAGAATTGGAGATTCAAGAATGATGATGGATTATTCATGATATTATAGAATAGGAGGAAAAGGAGATTGCTGCATTACCATTGTAATTCTGAAGCTTTTGCTGTAGTAATGATTTCACAATTTGATGATTAATATATGATTTGGGAGTTGCTGCTCATTCTTCTCATCTGAGTAGCCCAGCAGCGTCCGCTAGCGGCTAAGGGCCCAGCCGCTGGTGGATTACGCTTCTGCCGTGTATTATATCTTTCCAATTTCAGCTGTGTGATTGCTTGATTTAATTCTTATTTCTTTGAATCGTATTGCCTAACAATTTCATGTTTTTGCAGCGAGCTATTATAATATTTTATGAAATTGTTTTATTGCACAAGCTGGGACTGAATCGTGTGGCTCTTCTTTTCCATCATAACAAATATTATTATTCTTCTGAATGTACATTGTTATGTTGTTCATTTCAAATGTAAAGCTTTGCCGTTCATTTCAGACTTTGATATTCATTATGGATTGTTGGTTATTTGATTTCTTTAATTACAGTTTGCTATCTATTTCCTTTGTTATTCATTTCTGTTGGTTAATTGCAAGAGTTTGCTTTCAAATCGTTTTCCTAGTTTACTTTCAATAGTAGCTTTAGTTCAATTTCAATTTCCTTTTAATTTCTTTAAAGCAGGACTGTCAACTGTAGAGAACATTGGTTATTGCTTCCTCGTTCCCAAATTGATTGTCTTGTTCCGGTTTGATTTCAATTGCATTAGTATCTAGAGGAATGAGTTATTGCTACTGTATCCTCAATTGATGGTTGTTTGAGTGAATGATTTAGTTTAGAACATTTGTTGTTTCATTTCCTGTTAGTTGCGTTATTGATTGTTTTGGGGTGAAGAACGGTCTAAGGCTATAGTGGGCATTGACATTTGTTGTCCGGTCCCCCAGATCGATGATATGTTCCTTGATTACTTTTGGTTACATCAGTTTCCAAAGGGATGAGTTATTATTACTGGACGCTTGACTGATACATTGCTTATTTTTCCAAATGAATGATTTAGGCTTCAAGGTATTTTTTTATAGTTAGATTTCTTTCCAAGAATTCATTTACTCTTGTATTTTAAGCATTATACTGCAAAACATTACTCATGAGTAAATAGCCACCTCAGACTGAGTACACTCTTGAAATAAAAAGTCTTCCCCGGCAATGGCGCCAAAGTGTGGAGCTATAAAAATGGTCTTTTTAACTCATAATTACCTCACATTAATTGTCAACCCAGGGACGACTTCTTATTTCAAGAGTGTACTCAGTCTGAGGTGGCTATTTACTCAAGAGTAATGTTTTGTAGTATAGTGCCTAAAATACAAAAGTAAATGAATTCTTGGAAAGAAATCTAGCTACAACAAAATACCTTGAAGCCTAAATCATTCATTCGGAAAAATAAGCAATGTATCAGTCAAGGGTCAAGTAACAATAACTCATCCCTTTGGAAACTGATGTAACCAAAAGTAATCAAGGAACATATCGTCGATCTGGGGACCAGACAACAAATGTCAATGCCCACTACAGTCTGAGACCATTCTTCACCCCAAAACAATCAATAACGCAAATAACAGGAAATGAAACAACAAATGTTCTAAACTAAATAATTCACTAAAACAACCATCAATCGAGGATATAGTAGCAATAACTCATTCCTATAGAAATTGATGCAATTAAAATCAAATCGAAACAAGACAATCAATCTGGGAATGAGGAAGCAATAACCAATGTTCTCTACAGTTGACAATCATGCTTTAAAGAAATTAAAAGGAAATTGAAATTGAACTAAAGCTACTATTGAAAGTAAACTAGGAAAATGCTTTGAAAGCAAACTCTTGCAATTAACCAACAGAAATGAACAAAGGAAATAGACAACAAACTGTAATTAAAGAAATCAAATAACCAACAATCCATAATGAATATCAAAGTCTGAAATGAACGACAGAGCTTTACATTTGAAATGAGCAACATAAAAATATACATTGAGAATAATAATAATCTTTCTTATGATGGAAAAGAACAACCACACGATTCAATCCCAGCTTGTGCAATAAAACAATTTCATAAAATATTATAACAGCTCGCTGCAAAAACATGAAATTGTTAGGCAATACGATTCAAAGAAATAAGAATTAAATCAAGCAATCACACAGCAGAAATTGGAAATATATAATACAGAGTAGCAGCGTAATCCACCAGTGGTTGGGCCCTTAGACACTAGCGGATGTTGTTGGGCTACATCAGATGAGAAGAATGAGCAACAACTCCCAAATCATATATTAATCATCAAATTGTGAAATCATTACAGCAACAAAAGTTTGAGAATTACAACATGCAACAATCCCTTCTTCTTCCTATCCTATCATGAATAATCCATCATCATTCTTGAATCTCTAAGTCTGAATGCTCAATTCTCGATCTCTAAATTCATCATCTTTCTTTAAATTCATCATCTTTCTCTAAATTAGTCGTCCCCAAAATCCTCCCCCTCTCTGATCTTTGTTCTAATTTAAATACAAAAAGAGCAGAGACTGGTTACAACTGTGATAATTACAATATGATCATTATTACAAAATTGGATTGTTTCCAACCAATTGATCAACAAGAAGATATATTTCCATTCATATCTCAACAAGAGCAAGACGAATTTGGCTTTGCAGCTGAGATTTGGAGGACGGCCACAACAACAAATCTGAGAAAATCATGCTCAAAGAACCCTGCCTTTCTCTCAATACAAGCCAAATTTCGGAAAACCATTCCTTACCAAAGTTAATTGCGTCCGTTTTGAACAAAACCCATGTTCCAGATTCAGAATCTCCATTTGCTCAAAATCTCAACCACAAAACTGTCACTCCTTATTCCAACGCATTTCTGAGTTGGCACTTTTAATGATCAAATCTTCAATCTGGAAATTATCTTGGAGGCTAAAAATGGTAAATAATGTTACAACTAATTTATTGAAACTATCATTAATAAAATCATTCATAATCATCAATTTATTAGAAATAAAGGAAGACAAATAATATTCATCCATAAGAGCATAAATCATTATAAAATGGATTTAAATGATAAATTATAACAAATGATATAATAGAGAAGAGTAAAAATGGATGAAATAAGTGTTAGAAAGTGGTCGTATTCACGGCCCAACAGCTGACCAAGCAACTCATCGCCCAGATGCCCCTGCCAGGTAGGCGCCCTGGCATGCCAAGCATGTGACACCCCCATGGGCGCTTGGGTGCCCCACCTTCATTCGCTCATCAATGACAATAAAATATTATTATTGGTTAGTAACATATTTCATAATCAATCAATTATAAAATTACTTTTAACACACAACCATTACTTTAGTCAATTTTCTAAAAACTTGTACGAGACCCCTTGGTGAGAACTTTGTTCATGGGTAGTCATGGGCCGAAGTTACTTCTTTCATGTGTGCATCGCCTTCCAAGTTGGACCAACTGACCAACTTGTTTCATGGGCACCCCTACTGGGTAGGCACATTGGCGTGCCCAACACGTGATACCTCCATTGGCATTGGCTACCCTAGCATGCCCAACACACAACATCCCATGGGTTCCTGAGCACCCCACCTTTGTTTTGTCATTAATGAAAATAAAATATTATAATTTTTTAGTACCATGTTGAATAATCAATAAATTGTAAACTTAGTTTTAACACCCAAACATTACTTTAGCAATTTTTCTAAAAATAATTATGAGGCTCGTTGGTGGGAACATTGTTCATGGGAAGTTATGGGATGGCCTCAATTATTTTATGTGGGCATCCCTTGCAAAGTCAAGCTAGCTCACCAACTCACCGCATGTGAACCCCTTCTTGGTGGCACCCTTGCATGACAAACATGTGATGCCCCCATGGCCATTGCGAACCTTGGGATGCCCAACACGTGATTCCCCCATGGGCACTTGGGCGCACCCAGTGCATGGGTGTTTTCCATGCTATGAAAATCAGTGAAGACAAATCATTAGCTAATGAATGAAAATAAAATATTATAGTTTATTATTTCCATGTTGCATGATCAATGTTCAATTATAAACTGACTTTTAACACCTAAACATTAATTTACATAATTTTCTAAAAATCATATTTATGAGACCCCTTTGTGGGAACTTTGTTCATGGGAAGTCATTGGTTGACATTACTTCTTTTGTGTAAGCACCCATTTCCAAGATGGGTCAACCAACCAACTCATCACATGGGTGCCTTGGCGTGCACATCACATGACACCCCCATGGGAATCGAGCTTGATGGCATGCCCAAGACTCGAAGCCCCCATGGGAATTGAGCACCATGACATGCCCAAGACTCGATGCCCCCATCGGCAGTTGGGTGCCCCACCTTTGTTCGATCATCAATGGCAAAAAAATATTATAATTTGTTAGTCATGGGTCAACCTTGTTTATTTTATGCAGGTACCACTTTCCAAGTTGGGTTGACCCACCAACTCATTGCACGGGCTCCCCTACCGAGTGGACATATTGGCGTTCCCATATCGTGATTTCCCCATGACAAACTGAATGTTCAAGAGAAGGGTAGAACAATTTTTAATGCATAGGAGACTATTTTTTTCAAGACACAAACATAGGAGACTAGTTTGTTGAAAGCGATACACTTTCTAAGATATATAATCACGACCATAAAAAAAAAAAACAAATTGATCTTATTTTGAATTCATCATTTTAATGTCATATTGTTTATTAATGTCATATTTTGCATAATATACCTTTAAAACTTATTAATAATGCTCCATAAGAACCCATGATTAACCTCTAAATTTTCTAGGTCCAAATTAAAATCTTAAGTAATATATGCTAACCCCCTAACACCTTAATCCCATTCCCCTAAGCCTTTAAACCCCTAATTCCACTGAACACCCTAATCCACCCTAACAAAAATAATAAAATAATATTTCTACTCCACATCAAGATGAAATCATAGTTCAAACACCTCCCAAAAGAATATTATAAAATACATTTACAATAGAAATATAATAAAATTTACAATAGAAAGACATACAATCTAAAATACTATATACATATAAATATTTACAAGAACAATCTACAATACAAAGGAATATAATAAATAATTTACGAGTGGATGATATTCATGTCTGCCTTCAGCATGCCATAGTCTCTACAATGTTTTTTATTTGATTTTATTAGAATTCTCCTTGGCATCAAGCCCCTGCAATACTTTTGTAATGGAAATAACATTTTCCATCATCATAAGCCCTCGATGCGATCCCACACATCCTTGTCATCCTTGAGGAATTTTATGTGATATTTTTTGTAACAACCATGGTGTAAAAGTATATAAGACAACAGTCATGGGACATGTATTCCAAGCTGAATGTTGGGAAAAACATCCTAGTGGGTGTTCATTTGGTTTATTATGGCTAAGGAAATGGCAAAGGTATTTGGAAAGGCAAAGTGGCATTAATTGGCATTTTATTTATGAAAATAATGGAAATTATAAGAAAAGGAAGGTGAAAGGTCATAGGTTGCATGTGAGGAAGAAAATGAAGGAAAACAATGGAAAATGAAGAAAATAGAGGCCTCATTTATAAAAAGGCTTCTGAGGATTAGTGTGTAAGATTTTTCTCAGGTTTTGCAATGAATCAAGAAAGTTAGAGAAGGCAAGAGGAAGGAAGGAGCAAGTAAGGAAGAGCAGGATCAAGCAACTACAACAAGATTCTTTGCATGTATCGATTTACGTGTGTTTTTTCCTTGTTAGATTTGGCATGCATGGTATTACATGTGGTTCATTTTTTGTTATGGCATGGGATTTTTGAGGTGTGACAGCGTTTTCAGCCTAGTCTTGCCATTTTCTGGATAGCACTCGTGTGATGCGGCTCTCATATTTTGGTTGAGATGGATTGTTGGATGGCTTCAAAGTTGAGTGAAGTGGATCTCTGAATGATAAAACACATGGCTTGGTAACCCATGAATTGGACTACAGGTTTCTGTAAACCCATATTTTGTGTTTCCTCGACGGGCCTAAGAATCCTCCACTGGTGAATGGCAAGATATATGGCAAAGCCTAGAGGTGGGTGCTCTCCATTAGGCCTAGTAATCCCACAATGGGATGTTATGAAACCAGCTCACAAGAAGATAGAAAAGATAGATCAACGCCTTAGAATTCAGCCTCTTCAAGGGGGCAACCTCCTTTACATTACACTAATAAACAATTCTTGGGATGATACAAATGAAAAGACCTCCTTTCTATAGATAGGAGTCTAAGGGGTCATAACATAATCAGAGTTGACATAACAATAATAACAATAGTGGGCTTCTATGGGCCACAATAGTAACAATATGGGCACTACATGGGTACATTAATATAATAAGTGGGTTGTACTAATAAAAATAAGGGGTTACACTAGTAGTATAGGGGCCTAACATGCCCCTCTCCTTCAAAAAGTATTTTCCTCAATGCTTGTGTAGTTCTTGATGCTTCTGTATAAAATTCTTGTCCTCCCATGTGTAATCTTCAATGGGTAAGTTCTTCCACCTGATGAGATACTCTAAAATTGATCGATTTCATAGTTGTCGGGTTCTTGCTTCTATGATTGCCCCAGGTTCCAATATGATTTTTCCTTCCTCTTCAATTTCTGGCAATATTGTTTGAATTGGGATCTTTTACAACTTTTGAATAAGTGGCCATACGTCTTTGTCTTTCTTCCATTCATCACTTGCTTCATTTATCCAATTTAGTTGGATAATATAACTAGCACAAAACAATGCTTTCATATCATCATCCTTGAAGAGTCTTCCCATTCGGTAAGGTCGCCATTTGTTAAGTGCATGTGGTATTACCAACATTTCCTTCTCATAAATAGCTTTCTTGAGATGTAGCAGTAAAATACCCAATCACGTACATCAAAACATTTTTCACTACGATGTTCATCTACCTGTTGTTTTGTTTGATTTTGCACTGAAGTGGCATTATCCTATAAAAGTTGGAGACCTTGTTGCTGATGCTCGATGTGATCTTTCGCTGCTTGAACCTTTTTCTTCTTGATATGTCCTTCTATCTCTAGAGTTTGAGGAGTGGTAATTTCTTCCAATCCTTTACAACATATGGTCAGATTCATTTCTTGACGCTCGATGTGATCTTTCACTTCTTGAACATTTTTCTTCTTCATATGTCCTTCTATCTTGATAGTTTGAGGAGTGGTAATTTCGACCAATGAATTAAAAGATATGGTTGGATTCATTTCTTCTTTCTCGATGTGATCTTTCACTTCTTGCACCTTTTTCTTCTTGATATGTCCTTCTATCTTGAGAGTTTGAGGAGTGGTAATTCTTGCCAATGCTTTACAAGATATGGTCTGGTTCATTTCTTCTTTCTCTGGGGTGGGGTCCTGGTGTATATCCTCTTGTCACGCGGAATGAGTCAATCTTGCAGACAAGATAGACCTTCCTAGAATCTAAAGAAGACCTAATGACAAGCAAACCAACCAGACACTATATTTCTCTAAATTTTCTTTTATAAATAATGGCAAACAAGTGTGTTTAAGGCCTACCTTATGTCCAACGCAAGTTTGGGGATGCCTTCACTCCTTTGATTCAAATGAGTTCCTTTGTCGTGAACCTGCAAACAAAAACAAGGAAAATGATTAAATAGCACCTGAAAAACCAATATTATAAACCATATTTAACATGAAAGTCAAGGAGTCCATGAAACAAATAACATAAGATACTTGTTGAGAAAAATGACCTTGATTATATTAATTCAAAAGAAGAAGAACTTTACAACCTTTGCCTTGACGCTATACAAGCTCTTCCCAGGGTCCAACAAGAAGTCTCCTCTACTTTGACAAGCTTCACTCACTCCCTAATGAAGCCAAAAAGGTATGTGATCTCTCCTCTTAAGCTCAAATAGGAAGTCTGATTTCACCAGCATTTACCCTCAAAAATGTTCAGCTTCTAACCTCTCTAGCCACTAACCCAATGCCTCAATTTATAGTGCAATGGAGCGAAGTTACTAGGTCCTCCTTTAAAGGGATAGAATCCTCCTTCAAAGGGATAACTCCTCCTAACAAGGGATTAGCTCCTTCTCTTTTGGGATGCTTGAACCACTTTGGAGCGAACAATCCACGTCAAAATTCCTCCTAGAAACATCTAGAATTAACCCAAAGTGAGCTTTTTAAGATAAAAATTGTACCTTTTGACTTTCACAGGGGTACGTACCCTCCCCTTTACATACAGAGCATATAAGTACGCAGGTACTCTGAACAAAAGGTGCGGGCCCACAGGCAAAAGTGAGAGGAAGTGCGGAGCCAGAGTTACATTGCTTTTTGATGTCTTTCTCTCATTTCCAAAGCTTGTTTTGAAGAGATGAAGTCTGATACTTGCTTAGGAGGCTAGTATAGGTGTTCATAGACCTATACTGACTGCAAATAATCAAGGTGACGATATTTTTGTATAATAGGTTGCCCCCTAAAGTGCGAAGTCTGTAGTAGATGAGGATTTCATTTATCATTTAGGAAGAGTGAAGTACTTTATCATTTCGAGGATCATCTTGAGGAGAGCCCGGTTGGAACCTGTAAAAACATTCAATGCAAAATATATATATGATATCATATCATCGCTGAGGTAGGCATTCCCATACTTAGATAAAAACTGAATAGGAGACTGAAAACTGACTAGAAAACTAACTACTGCTCTGATATAGGAATGATCTTGTAACACATCATAAGTACAGACACACGTGGACACAGTATGGATGCAGCCATCTGTTTATGAATAGTCCATAGTATAATGAATACAAAATTTGTCGCAGTCTGGATGGTGGAAACTAGATGTAGGGTCTTCATTTCTACTTCCTGAAATAGTACGATTATATCCATGCGAATGAATGTGTCGAAGTCGAACATGGTAGAAACCGCTTGATTACCAGTCAATGATGTAAATTGTTAACAAGTGTGAGAGAAACCACCAATAATGACAATGGCTCTCAAAGTACTCAGTACAATCCATGAGATATGATAAGATGTTTTGATGTTGAACATGTCACAGAATCCTTTGATCGAAAGTCGATGACGTAAACTGTCGTCAAAGGCGAGAAACCTGCCATTGAGGCATGCGTATCTCAAGGTACTGATAATTTCTAGATCATGTTTCTAGATAATGAGTTGAAGTGGATAGAAAGTGATCCATCGTAGGCAAGCCCACAACACAAAATCATAGATCAAGCTGAAGAAATTTAGTTGCAAGGACTGACTCAGGGATGGTTAAGATGGATGATAGACATTTTGCAGATGAATGGCTTATTTCCACTGACCTCTTGAACACATAACGACACGAGAGATGGTTTGGTGACTATTGACCTAAAGTTAATACCCAAAAACCAGCTGAAGACTTTCAGTATGGTTTGATCAACTGTTAGGTAAAGGATTTCCCAACCCAGGTGAATGAATGTGTCGTGTTCAAGAGTGGTTATAAAGTATGACAAACAGACTCACTTTTCTCTCTTTTCCCCCACCATTTCTGGCAAGTACCTCTTTATTTTTTACAAGCTTGAGGAGGATAACATATGCTTGATTATAAGCTCACCCTTCAGGTGAGTCCAACTTAGTTTAAATTCGAACTCTAAGACGGAGTGGTCCGTTCCTGTTTGTAATTGAACAGGTCCTTTACTGTCGAAATTTAACGAGTCTAGTATAGGAGAAACTCGATGTTTTTCATTTTTAGAGAGTCTGAAATAACTTAAGAAGACTCTAGGGTTGACTTTTTTCATAAATTTGTGTCTCCCAAGCCCGAAAAAGTATAAAATAATACTTGAGAGAACCACTTGATCTTTTACGACCAAGGAGTACTTTTCGTTATTAGTGTCTTTGATCCGAAAAAGTAAAAAGGCAATAAAGGACACATCGTTTTATAACCAATATCGAATTTGAAACAACAAAAATATGGCAATATTTTTATGTTTTTATGGTCGGAAAAGAGCTGTAAATGGACCGACTTTTAATTCCGTTTTAACGAGATTAAAAGAAAAAACTCGGCAATATTTTCATGTTTTAGGAGTCAGAAAAGAGCTTAAAGGTGAAAATGATAGATTTCGCCTAAATAGTTCGTTATCTTGCACAAAAAACGAACACTACTCATACCTATTTGAAAGGGATAAAAATGTCACAAGAATAACTTTTCAAAGTGAAACATAAACAAATTTGCAATTTATTTACTCAAAAAACTTATAAAAAGGGCCTTTTACCATTCATTTTTACCATTTCTGATTTGCGTGAGAAAATAGTGCTTTTGCTCTGAAAACTTCCTGTGAAGCTTGCGGAAAATCTAACCGTCGGAATCGAACACCGTCTTCTCCAGGTAATCCACATCATCCTCCTCTTAATTTTTAACCATTTCATTTTTCATTTTAGTCCTTCATTTTATTTTTTGGGAGGGTTTTTAGGCATAAAACCCGCGCTCGGGGTACGCAGGCTCACCACTGCGAACTTGCGGACCCCGACTTTTTCTCCATTGGGAAAAAGCTCGGGTTCTGCACCTTCCGTGTAGACAAGGTGTGGTCCCATGCACTGTGTCTAACACGTAGGGTGCGATCCCCGCCGCGAGGGTTTTTAACCCAAAATTCCTCAAAAATGGACAAATGAAAATTTTTTCTAGCTTTCTAATTTATCTTTATGCTTGATGCAGGTAGTACATCATGCTAGATTGGTGCGAACGAGAGCACGAGGACGTGGATGCTACCACATGGAATCATTAGCCTTCACTTGATGCTTTGAGGGCATGCGGTTTGTACAAATACTGGGCCATTCCTGGCATGAGGGCTCAGGTGGATTTCTTACAGTGGATGGTTGATAGATGGAGCGTTCAGGACCAATGTTTCTTTATTGGTGGCCACTAGCTCGAAATCGAGCCGGCGGATATATATTTCTTGATTGGTTTGCCTAAGAGAGGCGTTGACTTGACTCTGTTCGGGAGTAGGGCAGGTGGACAGTCCGTCGATAGCCTCTAGTTAGAGTACTGCAACTGCCAGACTAGAGACAAAGGGATAGACATAAAGACCATATCTCGTCCTGAGCTTATGGTGATTGCATTCACTATTACTAGACTTTGTGGAGCTGCCGCATTACATGTTGCCACCGGATCCCAGATGTGTATGGCAGTTGATTGCTTCCAGGGCACCATCTTCAACTGGTGCGATGCTCTGTTGGCCAATGTGTAGGGCCAATTAACCAGGGCCAAGAACGGACAACTTAAGACTTTTGGTTATGGGGCTTTAGTCATGAGTTTTGGTCTGGAGAGGATTCCTATGCTTATCCCGCAGCACCTTACAGTCAGAGCTGGGCTTCCTCGAGGGCCCAAACTGATGTGGTGGGTCACAGTCATGGCCCGTCATCCTGATGAGGGGACCGAGGTCGTTCGGTTCAAACCTGAGTATTTCCAATGGTTGGAGAACCAGGTTTTTTCTATTCAGGACTTCCCTTATGCTGGGGTTGATTTTCATGGAGACCTAGACATGGCTCTTCCTTCAGGAGAGCAGTTGGATGACTCAGGTAAAATCATTTTTCAATATTTTCCTAATTTTAATTTTTTTTATTCTTATATCGTCTTAAAACTGATAGTAATAATTTAAAAATGCAGATGTGGGCCCACAGTGACTAGCTGCTCTTCGGCCTTTCGAGAGAAAACAACCAGTTGCACTGGCTCTAGCCCCACAGGACGAATCAGCAGAGACTTTGGCCGAGTTGGAGAGCCATCTAGAGCACCTGACAGGGGACATTCCTCAGACCAGCATAGACGACATCCCTCGTCGACTTCAGCGCTATGTGATTGGGGTCCCCGAACCTTTTAGGAGGTTCCTTTGTAAGGTGGCCCGTGCAGTGGTTTTGTATCGAGATCATCACCAGTGATGGGATGATCGCTTATTGTAGTCAGACATGACATTTTGCTTTTTGTACCTATCACTTTTGCCGATCATAAGGTGTTTTTCAACCTATGAT
>APFE030152352.1:3335-21558 GCA_000404065.3 Pinus taeda
CAACTCTCTCTCGTTTTCCAGTCTCTCCTGGAAGGGAGCTACAACCCCCTTAGCTCTTTTACTTCTTTAAGGACCACGTTTCATTAATTTTCAAACTGGATCCATGGACAACAAATAGTCATCAAGTACATGCAAATCACCCAATCTCCTTATACAATCAACTAATGAATCACCCAACTCTTCAGAATGTTGTAAACAGGAAAGTAATACCAGAAATCTAAACCCAGAATTCTGCTGCAATAGATAAAAGGTAGTCAACAAAAGTTTCAAGATAAGTCTGCAACTTCACCAAGAGGGGCCTGCGAATATCCGCAGCTCTTCTGAGTCTAAACTGCGCAGATCCACACTGGCGGTTCTTCTTCTATGTGTACTTTTTCTCAGGTCCCCACTCTCACTGTCCGACAGACAGCGTACCTCCGCACCATGCCTTTTCCCGCACTACGTACCTCGCACTTCTCCTTTTGCAGCGCTGCGTGCGGCCCGCACTGCACTTTCTCCTGTGCTGCGTACCTCGCATTGAGCCTTTTCCCAGACTGCGTACCCCCGCACTGCACCTTTTTCTGCGCTGCGCCTTCGTATCGCCTACGAACTTCTGATTAGGGCCAAGTTAACAGTCCTCCAATGTTCCACAATCAGTCAGATCCACAGATCTGCTCATGTGCCCGAGAGATCACAACTTATCAATAGATTCACTTTAAGTTTTCTCCTTGATTTAGATCTAGCTTTTAAAATCAATCACCCAAAATTCAGATCTTAAGATATTCAAATTTCCACCAGTATCTGGCCAAGAGATCTCCTTTCCTTTTTATAGGCAAGCCTTTCACAATACCACGGTCCAAAACCATAGTAACACAATACCATGAACCCAATACCTTGGATCAATATTTGTAGATGCAAAACCATAGGATCAAATATGTCAGACTAAATACCATGAATCATTCATAAAGATTCCCACATGCACGCGTTTTTCTGCATTGGATAGAGTGAAACTAGGGTCCGCACCTATTGAACGGAGAACCTGCATTCATGTCCGTACTTCTTGGACGGCGTACCTGCAAGTCCGCAGCTTCTTCTAGGATTACCTGCGGGTATCTTAATTTTCATGGTTTTGAGTGCCTAAACTGAGATCTGCCACATGAGTGAGTTGCCATCAAGTACAACACCTGTACCATAGAGCCAAACTAGAATCATAATGCCAACAATGGTGCGCCATATGCCTAAGCAGCTGATTGTCTTTGTTTGCCTTCTCTAGAAGCATCTCCAAGTGATCATTCACCATGTTGAGCCAATACTCCTTGTCTTGATTGACCTCAAGTGCAATTCTATCCTCTAGGTCTAGCTCTTCATTTAGCAAAATGTGTTCCTCTTCTTCTTGCAATGCCTTCTTTAGCCCTTTTGTTCTTGGAATTTTCCTATTACCCTTCCCTTGTGTTCTTTTAGGATCACTTGAATATATGACTCCTTTTCCCTTGCCAACCTGCTGCAATAATTTGGTTTTCTCTTTTTCCATGATCAATTGCTTCGCTTTGAGTTGACTATTCTCTTGTTCAAGGAATGAAACGATGTACCTTGATCTCACCATGTTGACTATGAGTTCCTTGATCTGATAATCTGTCTCTGGTCATCTGCTACATGCTTGAAGTCTCATTCCATGCCTCCAAGTCAACCAATGCAAAATCATGCTCAACCATGTCCTTATCCTGCACTAATGGTCCCTGTTTTGATGATGTAGAAGGCTTGGCCCCTTTCTCACCATGAGAAGCAAACACAAACCTCTTTCCTCTCTTGTACATCCTATTCACCTCAGGTTTAGGTGCTTTAGGAACCTCCTCTAATTTTTTTTATAACCCTACTTCCATAGGCTATGATGATGTGTCTTGGTGATGGCTTGGTGAAGTAATCTCATTTCATTTTGAAACCCTAGATGAAAGGAAATGGGAAAAAACAATGAGGGATGAGTGAAAAATGAAATGATGGGTAGGTGGAGTGGAAAAAATGGTAAGGGAGGTTTTAAAGAGGTGGATATGGACTATGTACAACTGATGAAAATGAATGGAAAAGCAATGGACGAACAATGTGCTTGTGAAAAGGTAAAAATAGAGGTTTTAGGGAAAGTACCCAAAACCCCTAGGAATGAACTAGGGTTTCACTTTTAGTGAGGTAAATTTATGTTTTGAGGTTGATTGAGTGGTTTACATAATATATCAAACATGTATATAGGTGTAGGATGAGATTTTACATGTTAAAAATCAAGAGAGGAAAATGGCCATCATCAACCCTATCATTTTTGCATGAGAAATTCACTGAAAAACCCTAATTGAAGGTATCTTTGGCATGAATTTCTTTTGCAAAACAAAGAGATAAATAAAATGGTGTATTTACTTGTGGATGAGATTAGGATTGCAAGAAAATAGGTGAGAAAGCTTAAAAATTCAATTTGGGTGAGTTTTAGGAAAATTTGAGGTACTCTGGCCCAAGCACAGTGTAGTGTTCCTGAGCGCAATGCCCAAGTGTAGCGCAATGTTCCTAAGAGAAGCGCTAGCCTCCCAAGTGCAGCACAGTGTCTCTGAGTGTAGTGCCATGTTCCAAACCACTTTTGGAGGCCTTAAACGGCTCCAAATTAAGAATTTGATAGCTCGTTGGAAATCTCTTGAAGTCTACTATAAGATGGACTCCTCAAGTATGTAATTTGGACAATCCATTAGGGAGAAAACTCGATTTTCCCAATGTTGCTCCGAAAACCCAGGGTGTCTCTGACAAAAGCGCAGTGCCAACTTGCAGAGAACTTTTGGATGCCTTCCGCTAATCCAAATTACGATCTGAAGGTACCATTCGAAATCTTAGGATGTCTTCTACACAATAGAGTCCTTAAGCATGGCCAACAACTGCTCCAAACCCATGAAACATTGTCTTGAAGTCAATCTATCCAGAAGTGTAGCAAATATCCCATAGCAAGTGTAATTTGGGCATTTCTTTCAAATAATAATACCTATGCAAAAACGGAAGGATGTTTTTGTTCCTTGGACTATAGTGGACAAAAAATTCTTTCACTTTTGTAAAATTCTTCTCCATTTGGCCAGAAACATATTTTGAAGAAAACATGTTCCTATGAGGAATGATGACGTGAAGTAGTGTACTACAACATTGTCTTATTTGAAATTAATCATCACTTTTTCCTTTATTTTGATTTCCACAATATACTAACTCAGTTTACCCATTGAATTACTTGATGGACATGTTTTGTTTTGACATGTGGTATCATGACGACACATGGAGTGAAACCCTAGACCATGACCTAAAATGAGGAATTTAACCATTTCATGACCCAAGACACTTAAATGAAGATATGATACCTCAAAAAAGACAATGACCATGATGAGTGATGAAGACCATGAGTAGTTGAAGGGAGCAGCAGTGACCTAGGCACAATAACCAGTGACCAAATTTTTATTTGAAGATTCACTGGAATGACAAAAATTTGACTTGACACGCTAACAACACCTTGTAAGAGCATATTTGATCACTGGTGACAATATGAATTGACTGACACTAACATTATGCAAACTTAGGAATGATCTAAGATAACAAAACATTGTTGCACTGCCAAACACCAATAAGAGGTACATGATACAATCATAGGAATATCATTTTATTCTAAAACCATTCACATACTAAGCTTATCAATGTTTCATCTTAGGCATCTTCAATCAATCTTTATTTTGGATACCCTTACCTCATCTAGTGTTTGTTAAAGTAGCTAATTTTAACAAAAAAAACCTATATCTACAATTGAGTGACCCATGATCAATATGTAAATTCAAGACAATATTACCTAAATAGAAATCACCTTCTCCATGCTATCTAAAACATCATTCGACCCTTGACAAAGACCTATAATTCGTTGGTCCACTATTGCAGCTCCAACTGCTATCATCTGATGCCATCTTCATTGTATTTTATCCTTTTTATGTCTTCATCATTTCTAGTAGTCAATATTCTTACAAACAAAACCTATATATTATTAGAATGGCCAATTCCAACACAGACTCAAACTCGGGACAGTGGTTGGTCAAATTAAATGTCATTATATTCTTTCAACTAGAATTACATCAATAGCAATTTCTAATGACTTGAATTAATGTATTGAGAAACACCAATCATACACCTTATTTAAAATGTTTCATATCAATGTTAACTTCATGACTCCAATTTACTTCCCTAAAATAATTGTGCAGCATTTGCAAATGCAAACCCCAAGAGAGCCTTCTATCAAATGCTTTCATTCCATTGATCTATTTCTTAGGAACACATAATAGGAAATATGGGGACAATTGTTGCAACTATGTATTTATTGCATACCATCCCAAATAGCACATTCATGAAATTACAGATCTCAGTCAACCTTTTATGTGGTGCTTGTGTTGATGCTTGATACAACATCCAATTAAGCTTGGAACCCTATCTAACCAGGGTTCATGTTAATTTGGTAGCTTAATGAAAAATTCCAACAATGGGATTAGATTCCCCTTTTAGAGAGGACCAATTTTGACTATTGAAGCACTCAATTTGGATAGGGGAATGCGTATCTTTGAAGAAAAGCCCACATGTGCACAAAAGGACAGGCCAGCCCTAACAGGAAAATGGACACCCTTGGAAGCCTATAAATACAATTGACCTCAAGCTCATTTTGATATCACCAAGCATATTCTTCTTCTCTTATTCATTGATTGGTTTGCTCAGCTCTAAGGCTAGGTCACGAAGATTGGTCCATACAGGTCCAAAATTCCAGAGTCTGAAGCTAGCATGTGTGTTTATGGTTTTGGTATCCAACCGCACACTTGACACAGGAAAATTTTGGTGAAAATCATAGGCATGTAGGCTCATCCATGTTGTTGGAAGCTCTCAACCATACACATATATCTGACTCCATGCGGTTGGGATCTAGGGTTACAATTTGACATTTGACCGCAGTTGACCACAAGAAGGAAAAGTTGTCTTTGATACATATCGATGTTGGGAACATATTTATGAATCTTGTTGGATTAATTTTAATGGATGATTTTATAATGGATCATTGTACTCTCCGATGATAATTTTATGACAATCTAATAGAAGAATAATTTCAAAGGGTTTTCCCCGTAGTGGGTTTTTCCCTCGTCATTGACCGAAATTCTGGTGTCTCTTGTTGATGTCTTAATTGTCTCCTTTTTCATTTCATTTACTAGTCTATCTTCAATTACTATTGATGATTCGAAATATTAATTATTGTTGATTGAAGAATTGAATTGGGCTAAAGTAATTGAATCGACATAGAGAAGTGTCAAATTTATTATGGTATTAGAGCTAAGGTGAAGGACAAGTCCAAAAGGAAACAAAAATTCAAGCAATCGTCTTTGAAAAGTTGAAAAGTCCTATATAATCAAGTTAAGATGTCTTCTTATTTCTTCAAGTAAAATGAGAAGTTGGGTGACTCATCTAACTTTACAGCTTGAAAGATCAAGTTGGAGATCTTAGTTGATAGAAATGATGTTTTAGAATATATTCAAGGAAAGGTACCTCGACCTCTAGAGAATGCTTCTGTTGCTACCAAGAACAAGTACAAAAAGGGTGAGTTAAAAGAAAAGAAAATTATGGTTGATGGTTCACAAGATAATTTAATTACTTATGTTGGGAATTTGATGAAGTCTAAGGAAATGTATGATAAGTTAGCTCTCATGTATGAAGTCAACAATTTGAATGAAACCCTCTCCTTGAAAGTTCAACTCAACGATATGAAGATGAATAAAAGAGAATCTATGCAATCCTACATTATGAGGACACCACGTCCTAAAGATCAATTGTAGAGATTCGGGGAAATTGTACCTGATAGGGAATTGGTGATTGTAACCCTTACAGGTCTCCCTCCTATTTGGAAGCCTTCATAACTGCTATAAGCAACAATAATAGTTTCTCATCATTTGATGAGATTTAGAAAGCTCACTCAAGAAGAATCAAGGATGATATCAAGAGGCAGGATACAAAGCATGAAGAAGGAGATCCCATTACATTCGTCACTCATAACAAGAAGAAGAAAGGGAAAGTTCAAAGGGGGTCCATCAAATTCAAGGAAGCCTCATCCTCGGAATTCAAAAAGTAGGAAAGAAAGAGAATCATCGCACTTTGAATGCTACAATTGTCACAAGAAATGTCACTATGCTCGAGATTGCCTTGAGAAGAACAATGGTCCATGTTACAACACTAGAAGCAACAATAATGGGTTCAACAATGGAAGAAGAAGAGATGATTGAAGGAATGATCACAATGGAAGAGATGAAAGAAGAAGAAGGGATGCTCCAAGTGATCATGAAGAAGATCATTGTCCTTAGAAGAAGTCAAGATACTCCAGGTATGAAAGTAATGTTTCTAATCAATCTGAATATATTTGTATTTTTGCAGTCAACAGCTCCTCTCCTTCGGATTCGTGGGTTATTTGGTTGGTTGATAGTGGGGTCACTCATCATTTCTCTAGGTATAAGGAAGTTCTCTCTAATTTGCTAGAGAGGGATTCAAATTTGAAAATTATTCTTAGAGACAACTCCACTCTTCCAATTAAAGGTTCTGGGTCTGTTAAATTTCATTTGGATTATATGGAATATGTTTTGCTCCATGATGTAATGTATGTTTCGGGTTTAAAGAAGAATTTTGTATAAATATCTACTTTCGAAGACAAAGGGATGAGGGTTTCCTTCATCAAGGGAAAGGTTCTTACTTGGCCTATTGGATCCCTTATGAGAGATGCATTCATCAAGGGAGAGGTTCTTACTTGGCATGTTTTCTATTATACTGATCTTTGGGTTATATTTTGAGGATTTCTTGGGATTAGTGTTCTAAGTTTTTGTAATTGTCCTTTTTTACATTCCCTTCAATTGGATATTGAGGTGGTTTTCCTCTCACATGTATGGGGACCTCATGTAGAGTTTTCTAGGTCTATAACCTGGCTTTCGGTGAGTGTGAAAGTGGTCAGTAGTCATCTTCTCCCCAGAGGTTTTTCCCTTCTCATCATTGGTTATTTTTTGGTCCTTTTATTGGTTTTCGAAGGTTAACTGGGTTTTGTCTTCATTGCTAGGTTGTCGAGATTTTTTCACACACTTTTTGTCATCTTGTGGTTGAACTTGTAACTATGCCTAGTCAGGCTCCATTATGTGACCTTTCACAAGGCATGGATAATCTTATCGAAATCATGGTTGCAATGAAGAATGAAGTGAGATATGGTTAGGTTGTCAAGAATTTGTGCCCATGCCTCTATGTGGTGAAGCAAGGAGCTCACAAAGTGTGCATACTCGTGTAGAGTCTCCGTCGGGCTCTCTATAGTAGTCTCATCCCACATAGAAGGCTAGATACAAGAAAAAGAATTCAAATAAGGCGAGCGAACAAATCCTTAGCTTCATTCTGGGGTGGATGTATTTTTGGATTGAGTGTAAGGATTAAAGTAGAGGGCTTTGCTTTTTCAATGGGAGTTCTCCTAGATGACAGGCTTCCAAATGAAGGAATTGGTGGAAAATAGTTGGGCCCCCATTCCGAGCTACACGTGAAAGGTTAGTGTGTTACTCAATGAATGGTTCTATTATCATTTCTTGAAATTGGAATATGCAAAGAAAATTGGCTCCATCCCATTGGTCTAAGGTTGGGGTTTCCTCTCTCTATAAAGGTGGAAAATGGGATTCAACCCTCTTAAGGAAGCTCCCAGGAGGAAGATCCTATGGGTGACATTCTCAAGGTTTCCGTTGGATCTTTGGTCCAAGTTAGCTATCAAGGAGATATCTAACAAGATCAGAAAGTTTTTTTCCCTATAGGAAGGCAACCTAGGGTACCTAGATAAGAGGATCACTTGGGTCCTGGTTGCTATTGACTATACAGGGGGATGTCGGAAAACTTGGATATTTTTTGGGGAATTTCTCATTCTTTCAACAAATTGATTATTGGGGTGTCCCCTTCAAATTCCTTGGTTGTCATTCAACTAGACATCTAATAGCGGAATGTACTTAGTGGTCCATGGGGAGTTGTCAGTTAGAGGATCGATACAAGGTTCTGTGACACATAACACAGATAGATCCCAAATGAAAGAAAGGGTTTCAGGGTCTCCACATGATCACTTGAAACTAGGTACTTGCAGTGACTCTATTATATGTAATGATATTCTTTCTACTATTGTTTTGGATAAGTCTAGTTTTCCTTCATCATCGAATATTATTCACTCGCCTCTTATTTCCCCAATTAATTCTTCCATGTCAATGATCTTGGAAGTTTCTTTAGTGATTTCCACTCTAGCTACACATATCCCTTCTTCAGGTTTGGGTAGGCTTGATCAGGTGCCTATCCAGAATTCTCCTTCAATGTGTCTTCAGAATTGTAACAAAGAGGTTTCCACTTATTCAGTTTCTAAGGATTATCTGTCTTCTCAATTTAGATTTGGAACATATATAGGGCACCCTCTTCAACTGTCTTTGAGCATATGGAATTAGACCTATTTTCCTGTAATGTGTATGTGGGATTGGGACCCCTTTCCATCAAAAAATATTTCTTTCAAGAGTCAGAGATCACGATGTGTCCTAAATCAAGAAAGAATGTTACGATCAGAAAAAAGAAGGGTGTCAAATATAAGAAAATGTCCAATTGTTCTGGGTTTTCCTCTAATCTTCAACCTTCTTTTCAAGAGGCCATGGAGGAGATCAACCTTCTTATTCTATCCCTTAACTTCATTCTAGAGCTTTTATCTTGTTTGATGATTCTGTACCGCAGGTCCTTAGAGGGCATTCACTCATTGATGTCCCGCCCTAATGATTGTAATGTCAATTAATGTTAGCGGCCTGGGGTCAGTTTCAAAAAGAATATCCTCGCAGAACGTTATCAATCTTAAGAAACCTTATGTTGCTCCTTTTTAAGAAACTATGGTCTATAATTGGAAAGGAAGGGACCAGATATCTAATATCTATATAGGTTGGGAGGTCTACGCGAAATTTCACAACTGGAGTATCAGGTGGCCTTGTGGCTATGTGGGATCCCAAATTATTTTCTTTCTGAGCCTTCAACACCTTTGTTGGAATAATTTTGAATGGTCATTTCCATGGTTCCATCCACAGTTTTCATATTCTTAACATCTATGCTCTGTATGTCAACAATAAATCTTTTTGGAATTGCCTTGACTCTAGTGGTTTAATGGATTTACATTCCCTTATTTCAGTAGGAGACATGAACATGAAAATGGATGTAAGCGAAGTACAGGGAAGTAAGGGTAAATTCGACAGTTTGGATGGTTATTTCAAGGAATTATTTACTCTTAAATTGCTTAAGGACATTATTCCTAGATCCCTAATGACAACATGGAGGAACAAACAAACTGATGGCGAAGGTATCTCCAAGAGATTGGATCAGTTTTTAGTCCAATCAAATTTGGCAATAAGGCTGAGAAAAGTCATGGATTCACTTCTCCAATATTTTTGCTCATGATCCTATATTCCTTGAATGGTCTAGGGAAAATTCATTCCAAGCATACCCATTCAAGTTTAATCATATGTGGTTACTAGACCAGGCATTTTTTTTGTTTGGTTTGGGTCTCATGGCTCAATTTGATCTGTGTTCCATTGCATTCTAGTATGGAGGTGTTATCTTACAAAATTAAAAGGTTAAAGGAATAGGTCAAAAGGTTGGAAAGGAGGAAAAGGGAGATGATAAAGGAACTGATATCCATTGACTTGATGGTCACTAAACTAAATGACTTGACTAATGTTGCATACTTCATCGAATCTACTAAGCGGTCATTGTTGGCCTTAATGGAAAGGAAGCATTAGATTTGGAAAATGCAAGAGGAGGGGTGGAGACTAAAGTGTCGAGCCTTATGGTTGGCATAAGGGGATAAGAACACATGGTTTTTTCACAAATTTTTCAATGAAAAGGAAGTAGGCTAATGTTATTTGGAAGATCAAGGATGGATAAGGAAAGTTGATTACCAAATAAAAGGAAATTTAACAAGAGCCAATGAGATTCTGCAGTAGACAGTTCAAAGCTAAAGGACTCAACATTACCAAGCTGATGGATTTTGTTAAATTTTCCCCTAATTTGGTGAATGCGGAGGCTAATGAACAATTGCACAAGCTGATTACTATGGAGGAATTGTTCGGGGCATTTAAAAGCTTGGCTAGGAACAAAAGCCTTAGACCTGAGAACTGGTTGATCAAGATGCTTAGTTATTTTAAGGACATAATGGGGTTAGGCATATTAGATACGGATGCAGAGATAATGAAACTAGGATCCATTTTAGGCTCCATTAACACAACTCTTGTGGCTCTCATACCTAAAAATTCCAATATGGCTCTCTTCTTCGACTTTAGGCCAATTTCATTATGCAATTCAGTTTATAAAATAGTGTCCAAAATCATAGAAAACGTAATAGAAAAGGTGTTGGCTCTTTATATCATTCCAAAACAATTCAGTTTTCTAGCAAACGTATTGATTCAAGGCATTGTTTCCATCTCCCGAGAGTGCATTCACTCTATCAAATCTCGATAGATGGATGTCGGTCGATTTGATAAAAGCTTATAATTGTGTAGACTGGGAATTTCTTAGGATGATTCTGCATAAGGTTGGTTTTGGTTGTAGGTTGATTGATTGGATCATCAGTTTCATTTCATCCGCAAATTTAGAAGTTATCAGTAATGGGATACAATCTACATTTTTTAGGGTTACAAGCGGCCTTCGATAAGGATGTTCATTGTCATCTCTTATGTTTCTTCTGGTCATAGATGGACTTAGTGGAGGGATCATAGATGCAAGCTCTTAGAGAATTATAGCATGTTTCAAAGTGATAATATTAACCAAAATAATACATCTAATGTTCATTGAAGATAATATATTTATGGGGAATCTAACATTAAAGAATGGAGGGCCTTCCATCATATTCTCACTAATTTTGGGGAAGCGTCGAGCCTCATCATGAACAAAGGAAAATCAAAATTGATAAAAAAACAAGAAGGACAATGAGGTGGCATTGGAGATTGCCAATATTTTTGAGGTGAAGTTGATAGCACTGGATGGTGGCTTATGATACTTGGGTTTCTTTTTGAAACCAAATAAATATGAGAATCATGTTTTGGATTGGTTATTAAGAAACGCTAAGGAAAAATGTTTCTTTGGGAGCACATTTAGTGTACTTTGGGAGGTAGGTTGGTTATGATCAATTTTTTTTGCAGTGTGTCTTCGTCTATTGGATGCACCTATTCAAATTGCCAGAAGAAATTATCAAAAGAATAGACATTATTATTGCTAAGTTTCTTTGGGTAGGAGCAAGTAAGGTTAAGAAACTCCATTTCGTTCACCTCAAAGTGATTTACTGGAGTGAGGTAGATGAGGGATGGGGAATTAGGGACACTGCAAGTTTCAACATGGCTTTACTTATTAAAAATTTATGGAGAGATTTCACGGGATAAGTTTTATGGCGAAAGATAGTTAAAGAAAAATGCCTTAAAAACCTTTAGATCGAATCATGGATTAAAGCAGGAGTGCTTGAAAAGAAGGAGGTCTCATATATTTGTACGATCTTTCTGAGGCATAAACACTGGCTAGTGGGGAATCTGAGATTGGAGATTGGCAAGGGGGACTTGATAGAAATTGGGCTTAACACGATCAAAGGAATGGATGGGGTTTATAGAATTTCATCTCCCATCATCTACTTTCTCCAATTAAAGGGTTTTTAATTTCTTAATCAACTTTGTAAAGACAATCATTCACTTCTCATTTATCAAGGTTGGATGAATGATAGATCTCAACCTCCCTAAGGATTTTGTGATAGAATGTGAATCATACAGGTCTAGTCTTATTCACGTGGGAATTACTCTAACAGAGAAGGAAGCCATGTTATTTTTGCGTGGTAATGAGGTCAGTGGGAAGATCATAGTCAAAGAAATATATTTTTATATTACACAAGAGTTGAGGGCATTGAATCAAGTACCATGGATATCACATTCCTGTATGTGGGTGATCCCACTAAAACTAAATATTTTCATGTGGTTGGTGTTAAATAACTAGATTCTGACATGAGATAACCTCATTAGAAGAGGTTTCCAAGGCCCAGGTATATGCTCTTTTTGTGGTGGGGCGATGAAGAGGTGATCCATCTCTTTCTCTCATGTAATTTTACGGCTTCTGTTTGGAATGAGATTCTACAGTTACTCAATATTCATGTATATTGGGACATGTCGTCCATTGCCAATTGCATCACTTAGTGGATAGAGGGGAAAAATGAATTCATGTCATTACCATTTTGCATCTTTTGTGGCATATGGAAGAGTAGGAATGCCAAAATATTTGACTAGATTGTCCCTGATGTGAGAAGATTAAGCCTAAAGATAACAATACATTTTCAAGAGATCAGGTGATGGATGTTAGGGAGGCATCAGAGACAATGTATTTACAGGAAGATCAGATCAACAGTGAATATACATTATTTTTACGGGGCTTCCTCTTTAGGGATCTGTGTTTGTGGGGTGTTTGTTGTATTGAAGCCTAGTTAGTCCTATCAGTTTTGCTGGTATGGGGAAGTTGCCTCTAACAACAAAGCTAAACTTGTAGCGTTGTTGGCAATGCTTTTTTGTCCCAAATGGTTGGCCATAAAGGAACTGGAAGTTGTAGGTGATTTAAAAACGATTATAGAGAGGCAATAAGAGCTTTCCATTTTTGGGTCGCCCTCTCTTATTTATAGAATGCAACACATCATATTTTTGTCCACGGTCTTCAAGAATATCTCATGAGCACTGTTTATGTGGCTTGTAATTTGTTTTTGAATGTAATATGAATAGTTTTGTGTGCACCATGTCTTTTCCCCTACTTTATAATTTGGTATCAGAGCTTGTTTGGGCTTGACTCCCTCAAGGGAAGGCCCAAGGAGATGGAAAAATAATTAGGATTAAATCCCTATTATATACAAATTAGTAATTGTGTAAGAGAATTTAGTTTCTCATTCCTGGATTCACTCCCTCAAGGGAAGGCCCAAGGAGATCGAAAAATAATTAAGATTAAATCCCTATTATGTACAAATTAATAAATGTGTAAGAGAGTTTAGTTTCTCATTCCTACATTGTTGTGTGAAATTTTGTTTTCTCACATAATTATGACATGTGAGTGTATGACTAGCATATAGGAACTGTGTATAGGAGGATACTTTGATTGGTTGCTATAACTCATCATTAACCGTTAAAGCTCTCCGATCACTGTACCAACATAAATTCTAATTTCTGACACTTCTATTACTAGTTCTCTGGATTTTTAGCATTGCAGTGTAGTGGATTCAAGCCATGCACTCCACCACCACGTGATGCAACAGGGAGTTTCATCCTTGGTGGATTTTCGAGCCATGTTATCTAATAGTGGCTCTTCAGGATTTGCACCTTCCGAACTTCGTTGTAACCACTACGGATTCCATTGCCGCTGGAGGGATCCACGATGAAGTTATTCGATGCTTCACAATTATTTCCCAATTTGGCGAAGAATTCATTTCCTACAAAGTGATTTTATTTCTCATGTAAGCTTCTAAAAGGGCTGAATTCACTTGTGGGGTGATGTGGTGAGGATCGTTGGCATGGGGGCGGAGCTCTAAGGTGATGTATTCTTGGCCCTATTACAGGATTCCTACTGCCGCCGTTGAGCAAGCAATACAAGGAAGTTGTAGACCAATGTATTGCAGCTACATACCTATAAACGTTTTCATGTAAATATTTTCTATTAGAGATTGATGTTCCACATTTTGAGTGGTTTGCAGATGTGGCATAATAGTGTGAAAAAAGTTATCATAATGAGGAAAGATTAATTCGACCAGGTTTTATTTGTCCATATTTTTTTTTTAATTTGGAGATCATGTCGCTACTGCTGCTAGCAAGTGTGGCATCGCAGACGGTGGTAGTTTTGCAGCCCTGATAGAATGCCAGTAGGGAAATTGTGCAAACCTCCATGCCCAAACATGAAATGGCAGACTTATTTAATAACATTGTGTGTGTATGATGTTGACCTCCTACGCAAGCTTTGGGAAGAGGTCAATTTATTTTTCGTTGTCAATTTTCCTGACCTTTGTGTGGAGGAAATACAATGGACAGCGGAAGAAATCTTGTGCGGAGGTGTGAAAACCATAGTGAATAATCCAATTCATCAAATATTTGTTGGTTTCTCTGAATCTTTTCTTTTTTTAGTTAAATTGGTAGGTAAAAATTATATTTTGAAGAATAATTATGGAATAGATTAGTGAAATTTAAAAATAGTGATTCTCAAAGTTCTTAGAATATATAGCTAATTTGATTGTGTGAATCTATTATATCTTGATGGGTCTCGCTGTGCTTGGAGCTTCAAAAGCAATAATTACAAATTATGTTATGAGATCAATGTGTGTAGAAAGGCCAATTGCATAATTGATTGTTTGATACTCTCAGTAGTCAGAGAACTCACCTATACAACTATCAAAAGTGTAGTTCACTACATTTTGATAAATAGGAGTTTGTCCATAGGGTGGTCTAGTTTAGAGGTTGTACATTGGGAGATAGAGAATCTTGAATTGTACAAATTTGTCAAAGATGGTCAGAGGCGTTTATGTTTAAAATGGAGTTCAAGTGACAACTCTAAGATGAGGTGGTGAAGAAACAACAACGTTTGCAAGATTCCAGAGTGGATGTGAGTGCTTATGAAGACCAGGCAGAGATATTTGACTATATGTAATTGATGATTATTGTAATACTCTTTGTAATGATGTAAATGTAAGCATTAAAGGGGGGCTTGGAAATAATGCTTACATTAGTAAATAGGTAAGATTAGTTTGTTGGTTGTTGAGTTTTGTTAAGAGATTCTCTCAACAAACAATTCCTTGTTTGGAATTTTTTGGATCTCATGAGCACTATTTATGTGGCTTATAATGTGGCTTTGAATGTAATATGAATAATTATGTGTGCACCATATCTGCTCCTCTAATTTTTAATTGTGGTTGACCTCCGGGTGAAATCATGTGCTCAATATTCGTCAATGGTTTCTTTTACAACTCAGGTCTTTCAAAATCTGAAGTTGCTCAATATTCATCAATGGTTTCTTTTACAACTCGGGGTCTTTCAAAATCTGAAGTTTTTCTCGGATAACGTCAAAGGTATTTTTGTTGCATAGGGAGGTCATGATTAACAAAGATAAGACAAGAAAACTTTGTTAGAAATATGTTTTGCTTTTTTTCTGATATATGTTTTTCTAAGTAGCAGCTATTTTCTCTTTGTTAGGATATTCCGACACATAGGAAATAGTTAAGTTCAACTTGGTCTAATATAGAGTTAGGTATAGAGTTAGGTAAAGTGTGTTTCTTTACCGTTGTACATTTTGTAACTTACAATCCGACGGTCACGATATGTAGTGATCCGACGGTTCATTCTCTCCTCGGTATTACCGACACTTGATCCGTGGCTTGACACCCGATTGGTCAATGAATTCTATTTAAAGCGCATGGAGGGTCATTTGTAGGTTAACCGTGCATGAGAGAAGCTTATGTAAATTTTCATTCTTTTATTAATAAATTGCCTGTAGTAGCCACGTGGGCGCAGGCCGTGGACTGTTTCCCTCTCTGAGGGTTTTAACCACGTCAAAATACTGGTGTATTGATCTGTGATCTGTTTGTGAGCGGTGTCCTTTTGGTGTTTTTTCTGAGGAACTTACCCTGTAAATTCCTACATGGTATCAGAGCTATTTGAGGGCCACGTCCGTTGTTGATCCAAATCTAAAGACGGTAGAACTGCATGCGACTGCCATCTCCTAGATCTGCTGTTTCTAACTGCTTTCGGGCCGAGAGGACTACTCTGTTGTGTTGGGAGCATCTGTTCCAGTGAGGAACCCCTTTCGGTTCAAGCAAAAAGGTTTCCGGTAGCCCTAGCCGCGTCATTTTTTAGATCTGGAGGTATACAGTGTTTATTTGCATTTTACTGTTATTTTCTCTCTGTTTATTTCGGTTTCGGTTTATTTAGCTATTTTTTTTTTTACCGGATCTATACCTTTCATTTCTGCGTATGCTCTTTGCCCTGCGACTCTGTGCGATCTGGGAAAATCATAAACAAAAAGGAAGAATTGTTTCTCATGCGTATGCTCTTTTCCCTGCACCTTAGTGTGATCTCGGAAAATCAGAAACATTGAGGAAAATATTTAGTTTCTGGGTAAAGCTAACTTTAAGCCGTAAGGCTTGTTTTTTTTGCTTGTCCGCGTTGGGACTTGTGTTTTTGTTTTGTAGGGAGAAAAAGAGCTTTCTCAAGCAAGCACGCAATCCAAAGCATCCGTGACTAAAAGAAAACAAAGGCCCCCCCCCTCTCTCTCTCTCTATCTTTTTTTATAGCTCACTTGGTTAAAAGCTAATTTAAGAGAGTAGAGGTCTTGGGTTCAAATTTCCTTTTTGTTGAAAAAGGAGCATTTTTTTTTCATTTCCGCACATTCCCGCACTTTGCCGGCGCCTTCATCAACTTTTTTTAAAAAGGTCATAACTTCTTCATCCGGAAGCTATTTTCAGAACCGTTTTTTTTTGAACCAGCCTAATTTTTCGAGCTCTTTCCATTGGAACACTTAGTTGCAGCATATATAGCTTCAGTTTATGTAAAAAATGGAAAGTTCATGCCAAGTTATCCTTGACAACACCAACTACTTCCAATGGTGGTCCTACATTGTGGATTTACTTAGAAGTAAAGGTCTTTACCGAATCGCCACACCAAGAAACCAAGCCAAAAAATGAAGAGAAAGCAGCCAAATGGGAAAATAGGCAAGATCAAGCACGTGGGTTGATAGGGATGTCTATCTCTCCCGATCTTAGATTCCATATTACTGAACTTGATACTCCTGATAAAGCAATGGAGCAGATTGCTAAAGTTTTTGGAATAAAAAATGAACTTAGAGCCCATCAGCTTGAAAATGAGTTGCTTACATTAAACACCAATGATTTTTCTTACATTGAAAATTTCTTGTCCAAGTTCAAGACCATTAGACTTCTCTTGGAAGGTGTTAAAGTTAAGAAAGAAGATAGTGCCCTTATCTATTGCATTCTTACTAAGTTGGGTCCAGCCTACTCTGTATTTGTTTCCACCTTCCATTCTACAAGGGAAGATTTCATTTGTCAAGAAACAGACTACAAGGCCCCTTCCTTTGACTCTTTTTGTGATTCTTTAATAACAGAACAAGAAAAACTCTTACATCTTGGTCTTCTTCATCTTGGAAACTCTTCCAAGAAAGCGTTAGCCGCCCAGCAGCAACCAAATTTAAAGAATCCTAAGAAGTCGTATGCTAAAAAGAATGGTACTAAACTAAACAAGGGTCCTAAGCAATTTCACTCTCAAAATGAAAAATCATTTCGGCAAAATGATAAGGCAAATAAAAACAAAGGGAAGAAGACTGATAGACATTGCCACTTTTGTAATCGAAATGGCCACTTAGAATCCAAATGCTTTAAGAAGATGGAAGCCTTGGAAGCAGCAATGAAGAAGCATAACATCCATTTGGAGCACTCTTCAACTTCAACTTCATCTTCAGGAAAAACACTTTTTGCATGTGGTTGTGGTTGTCAAGCATCTCGGTCTGCCTATGCATTAAATGTCTCTTCTTCCTCTCATTCTCATGAATGGCTCATTGATTCTGGAGCTTCTTATCACATGGCCAAAAATAAAGCCATGTTTCTTCTTTAAATGATTGTAACACCAAAAATATATATGTTGGTGATAATAGATCTCTTAGTGTTGTAGGGACTGGAACTGTTCATATAGACAATGGTCACTTTAATGATGTATTATGTGTTCCAACCTTATCCTCCAACCTTCTATATGTTTATCAGATAACTCATTCAGGTGAAGGTAAAATCGTTGAATTTTCACCTCACGATGTTGTAATTAAGGACCTAAAGGATCCTAGATAGATTTTAGCCACTGGCATTGCTAATGATTCCACAATGTTGTATAAGTTTCACAACTTTGGGTCATCAAATCTTCCCTCATTATTTGTTGCTCATAATGATGAATTGAGCAAACTTTGGCATGAGCGATTTGGTCACTTAAACTATCGCTCTCTTCAGAAACTATGTAAAGAAAATATGGTGACAGGTGTTCCCATGGTATCTTGCAGAGATGGTGTTTGTTCCAGATGTGTACTCGGAAAACATCATCGGGACAATTTTGAAAAACGTGCCTCTTGGCACGCCTCGGCCCCT
>APFE030152352.1:23472-34137 GCA_000404065.3 Pinus taeda
TCTCTCCTCGGTATTACCGATACTTGATCCGTGGCTTGACACCCGATTGGTCCATGAATTCTATTTAAAGCGCATGGAGGGTCATTTGTAGGTTAACTGTGCATGAGAGAAGCTTATTTAAATTTTCATTCTTTTATTAATAAATTGCCTGTAGTAGCCACGTTGGCGCAGGCCGTGGACTGTTTCCCTCTCTGAGGGTTTTAACCACGTCAAAATACTGGTGTATTGATCTGTGATCTGTTTGTGAGCGGTGTCCTTTTGGTGTTTTGTCTAAGGAACTTACCCTGTAAATTCCTACATGGTATCAGAGCTATTTGAGGGTTTTAACCACGTCAAAATACTGGTGTATTGATCTGTGATCTGTTTGTGAGCGGTGTCCTTTTGGTGTTCTATCTGAGGAACTTACCCTGTAAATTCCTACACTCTTTAGACACTCAGCTTTCAAAAAGGCAATCAGGTTAAAGAAGAATGGTTGAAGAAAATGTTGTTTTTTGTTCTTTGTTTTTAGCAAAATAGATTATAAAAAATAAGTCTACAAATATCTAAAAAAAACAAATTATTCAAAAAAAATTAACATGATGTGCTATAAACTTTTGAGAGACATAGAAATATAGAAATGTAACCATCTTTTGTTTATCGATAAAAATTAGTCTATTTTTCATGGTTGAAAAAACATATATAAAAATTGATAAAAACTATCCGAAAAAATTCATGAACACACATGAAATAAATTTAAAACAATGTTATAATCCTATTTTAAATTAATAAAAGGCAATTTCATTTGTTTAGGGTTAATATCAAACTTGAAGATAATAATTTGAAATTGTAGATGCAATTTCATTCGTTAATTTCAAAATCAAATTTAAGCCAGATGGTTTTTAAAACCACGTTTCCTTTCAATTTGAAATAAAATCTGAGCTCAGCTCCAGAGATCCAAAAAAGGTGGTCCTGATCAAACAAGTAATCTAATAGTACGATGTTAACTGCAGTGAACATGATATTAAAGGCGGTGAGCATGATGTTAAAGGCTGCCATGTTAAATGAAGCGGAGTGACAGCCTGGTGGGCTAACCAATAAAACAAAAATTATAGAAGCTGCCTGTCTAACTACTGTCACAACCTTCGCATTCAATATTTGATGCATTATTCTCTGACATGTTTATTGGTGGCTTTTGTCACAAAGATTTAATATCTAGCTAGCCTTATGAACCTGGTTACATAGTAGGCTATCGCATTTTAATTTACTGGTCACTATTTTAACATGTTTAAATTTTTGTTACACAGTTTAACATGTTTTTAGAGGGGAATTAGACCCACTAAAGTTATTATCATTTGACTACAACCATATCTTTCTAAATCACCAAGGCCACCATTAAATTCTATATATAACAAGTACATACTGGCTACCTTAATCACACACTTCTATAAACAACGGTGTGCACACAGATATTCGCGAAATCTATCATGTGGCTATGGAAGAATATCTATCTAAAAGAATGATTTTTTTTTGGGGTAAAGTTAGGATTTTATTTTTAAAAATAATATAATAAAAAAAGTTAAATAATTTATTATTATAATTATAATTAGTATAGATTTATTTTAAATATAGATTTAACATGAGTTTAGAGATCAAATTTCTTTAGGTGTAAACTTATTATAGAGTACAAAAAATAATGTGTAATTTTTCATTGTTTAAATTGTATTTTGGATATTATAGAGATTACATGACGTGTATTGAGTCATTTTTCTAGTGCATGTTATATTAGTTTTTTTTATTGTTAGTATATTTTCAAATATACGTCAATATTAATTCATATTAAAATATTTTACTGGTAACTTACATTGGATATTTTATTTTATATAACATTAAAATATTTTCTTTTGACATTTTTCTTATAGATATATATGAAATTGATCTTATGTGTTGAAATATTTTTTTAAAAGTATAAAGTTTAAACATCTTACTCACATATTTTTTTTTACTTCTAATTACTTTACATGAAATTATATGAGTTCATATGGATAATTATGCATAACATATGTTTTTTTTCCTTTTTGTCGTAATCCACATTGCTTTTCTATTTAGAGAATATTTTGTTTTTATTTTAAGAAGGATAGACATACGTACACATAGTTTTCACTGGGTTGTAGAAAAAATCTTAAGCACAAAGTTCTTTTGGTGCATAAAAAAGTATACTTTTTAAAAATATGTCAATATTAATTCATATTAAAATATTTTATTTGGCATTGGATATTTTATTCTATACAACATTAAAATATGTTTTTAAACATTTTTTCTATAAAGTTGATAAACATCTTATTGACATATTTATTTTTACTTTAATTACTTTACATGAAATTATATTAGGTCATATGTACTATTAATTAAATATGCATAATTTATTATTATTATTATTGTTGACACTGCTTTTCCATTTAGAGAATATTTTATTTTTAGAAAATAGAAATATTTACACATCACTTTGACACTAAACTATAAAATAAAAAAAATCTTAAACAAAATTTAAAAACATATTTTATTTTTTTAATTAATTAATAAAAAATAATAATAATATTGTAAAATTATATTTCCTTAAATAAAGGACAAAATACATTATACATTAGAATTCCAACTTTAAATAAACTACCAGTTTTCTTATTTCTCGAAACGTGTTCATATTTCTCGAATACTTCCATTCATCTCCTTAGAGTTAGTAAAATATCAAAGGCCACAGTCAAGGATGGAATTTAATGAATAAATTGCTATCACAAGATGATTGGCTCTTCAAATAGAGCTAACCTTTTTTTTATAACCCATTTATTAAAATGGGCATTAAAGTTGCACAGTCAGTCTGTCAAATTTGATGAATTTTCAGACCTGAAATTCCCACTAGCCACCATGACAGGTGTGGGTAAGTGGAGCCCATTGCATAAAGTGTTGGCTACAGAGAAACAATATCACATGCCAGGGCTGACTCTGGATTGAGTTAGCGAATTCGCAAATTAAGTAATGCATGTGAACTTTCCCTGGCTAAAATTTGGGGAGTCGTCTGTATTTCGCAGAGCATGTACGTTTTTAAATGAAATCATTATCGGACAGGTCAGTTTTAGTTGTTTCAATTAGATACGCGAGGAGACTTTTATATTTGGAAATTGAAAATTGGTATATCTCATATATTTTTATGTTTTGTATTATTGAATAATTATTATTTGAAGTGATTTTTATAATTTATTTTGTATTAATATTAATGATATTAGTATAATTAATATTTTATAAATATATTTAATTAATTGATTAATTATATAATTAATTAGTTGAGTTTTTAATTACATAATAATATATAAATTTAGTTAATTGAAAGTATTTCTCAACTTTATTAGATTTAACAACGTTTTTAAAATTATGAGTAAATTTATTTATGTTAGCTTCATTCTCTTAAAAACAATTATAAATCTAAATAAAATAATTAATTAAATTAAATCATAAGAGTTAATTCTTCAAACGAGGGAGTTTAGTTAGGAGGAGAGATGCTCTCCAACTAGTTCTCCTAAATTAGTGTGTAGTTGAGAAATTATGTCAACCAAAGGTGTTTAAGATAGCACACACTATCTTGAGACACTATCTCTCATCTATTTATTTGTAACACTACATTCAATTATTTTAATGAGAGATAATACCTCAAGAAGCCATGAGGCTGAAGCCTTTTCCGCCAATATTTTGTGTCTCGTTTATTATGTGGTTTTTATATATTTGTGTGAATTTATTTCAATTTTTCAATATGGTATCAGAGCGAGGTATGGACGGTGTGAGTTAGGTGTGCCCATTGTGAGTGAGCGCAACTTTGGAACGTTGAACCTGCTTTTTCAACATCGAATATACATTGGGAACTTTCCCAGGTTTATTGGTAGCTACATATTTGTAAGTAAATAAACAAGAACCCGTGGATTTGATATTCTTGCATGAAAGGAAAAAGATCGATATTTACAACATTTTGTTTATTAAAGAATTTTTATTGTCGTCGCCATTTGAAAGGGAGATATGTTACTGGAGCCATGCAAGAGCGCAGTCTTGTGGAAGTAAAGGTGCTCATTGCAAGTAGAAGATCAACCTCTATGACATATCTGGAACAATTTTTTTTTCATCATGAGTTGTGTTTTGGGTTGTCGTTATCTCTGAGATTCGGCCCTTATCTAGGGCATAGTCAGAACACAAGAAAGTCTCTTGGCTCTCTAGATCATCAGGCAATTACAACGAAAATGGCATCCTGAAGTGACTTCTATTTGCAGCCCTCTGTTGGAGCAAGAAGGTGTATGCAACTCTCTGTATGAACAGAGCAGCATGTGAACATATGCACGAATGTTATTGTGGGCAGAGGAAAAGAGAACTGCGTGGAAAGTCGTTTGAATCCTGTTGCAAGCCAAGACAACATCCTTAGCCAAATACAGAGTCATATGACTGGTAAGATTGAAAGTTTTTGTAAGCCAAACTCTGCTCGGAATATAAAGCAATGTGCCACCTTTGCCTCTGCTGTTTAGATTTTGAATTTGAGAGATTGTTGTCCAAAAGAGCAATGGTGCATTTAGAGATTTCCACTAGTGCTATGCAAATGTTTGTAAAGAATCATGGGTTTGGATTGCCTGTAATAATTAATTTATCGAGAGCGCATTCAGCAATCGAGAGATGGTAGTGATCAGTTTTTCTTAGAGGCAAAGTTGCTGGCCAAAGAAGTGATAAGGTGTGATTTTGTGGAGTAATAAGGTGAAATTATTTTTTGTAAATTTGGAGTGATAAGTGAATTTTAAAAAAAGGAGTTAATTATTGTATTTTGAAGTAATATTTTTACTTCTAGGAGGTTGCGTGAGTTTTGAAGAATTTTTCCTTTCAAGAAGTCCTGGAACATTGCTAATATTTCATGACCATGTTGTCAAGGTGAAAGATGATGTACCTCAAATATTTAATAAAGACATATTATTTGTGGTGTTGATGTGTCCTAGATCCACCCGAAATTGAATAAGGGGATCTTAGGTATACCATGTGTATGTTTGTGATGGCGAGTATTTCTATTGCTTCATGTTTTTGCTTATGATTTGTGTCTAGTTTTGACACATAAATGATCTCATTTCATGCACACATAAAATACAATGCCAGTAAGCACAACACTTGTAATGAAATAGCTGCAAAGAAGGATAATTAAACTCAACACATGCATTTGCGTCACTACAACAAATAATCAAAGTTTTCAACATCGGCATTCTACCTCAACAAACAAATTCACTCAATACAATCAAGTTCATGAATTTGCAAACTCCAACATTTCAAAGAAAATTCTACATCACTACAATCAAGTTAATGAATTTGTAAACTTCAATGTTTCAGAGCACAGTCTACATCAACATTATTGAACTTGTAATCAAACGCAAATTACATTGAATTGTAAGGGTGCATTCTCAGTTGAAACTGACACCCAAGTCTTGAATTGATTCAAATTGAATTCATTGTAGTGAGTCATTAAATCATTAAGCATTTTTGGGTGCATTTTCGACAGTGTTCGACACCCTTCATTTAAGCAGAATCAAGTGAATGCGCGAATTTTAACTCTAAAGCAAACAAGCAACAAGTTCACATCTCCTGCAAGCAAGCGTGAGTATTCATTCAAGCAATTTGCATCAAAACAGTACAAAGTTCAAACCTTCAAGCGAGCCAAAGTGAAGTTCATTGCAACAACCATCAAAGCAACCAAACAAGTTCAACTCTAACACCAATCAAGCAAGTTGAGATTGACACCAAGCGAGCATGATTGTTCCTTCAAGTAAGCGTGAAGTCATCAAGTAAGGCAAGTGAGCATTCACACAAACACGATTGTCATCAAGCGAGCGTGAATTCTAAAGTTTAAGCAAGAAAGTTCTACAACTCTAGCAAGTGTTCCCAGCAAGTGCAATAAGCAACAAATCAAGCGAGCGTGCCATTCAAGTCCCATAGCAAGCGAGCCTGTCATGCAAGTAACAAAATCAAGTGAAATAGTTCACATCACGACATCTACAACAAGAGTGCCTGATTTCAAGTGAGCAAGTTCAGATGGTGCAACATATTAAATTGTTAAAAATTCTTCACAGTTTGATCATCTTCAGTGATGAAGACATGGTGCACATGAGCAAAGAAACTCTTGCTGATCTTTCACGACATCTATGACAAAGACATGAAACCATTGAGTTTCTTCAACTTGATTCGTAACTTCAAAGGAATGCATTGCATGAAAATACTGATACTTTCAAGTCTTTGAATCATCCAGATGATAAGTCATTCCTCCCAACAGCTTTAAGTGTCGAAGTTGTTCCAGTTCAAATTTCTTCCAAACCCATCATCAAGCCCTGGGAAGAAATTCAGAATAACAAGAATCGACGAGGCTTAGGATATGTCACTGATGACACCAACTTACATATCCCAGATTATTCCAAGCCAATTAAGTTTTTCAGTTGTAGGTTTTAACTCTGTACAGAAATTACTTGCATAAGAATTCTAAATCACAGGAAAAATAAAAATGCAAGAGCATAATACATAAAACACATATACACAGAGATTTCACACTAGATCCCAAAATCGGGACTACCAGCTTGATTTTTCATTATGTTCCTTTCAATGATACAATACATATTTATACATGCCGAAGCATCCAATACCATGGACCGAAACCATCGCGTCCAAAACCATGGACCGAAAAACCATAGGTAGGTTCGCCCAACCTAATATAGGGTCCAAAAAAAAATTTCCCTGTAGAGGGGGGCTACCCGCCCCCCTCAAACCCCCCAGACAAGGGGGGTTGCCAACCCCCCAATGTGCAATCGGCGCAACAAAGGGGGGGCTCCGCCCCCTCTCTAACCCTCCAATTCACTACATGCGTTAGTCGTGGAAAGAATATAACACAACCCAACATCAGTGTCATATTTCTTGCACAACACACCTCAGCAGGTTCTAAGAAAGCTGTAGACAAACAGAATTGCATGCAACTTGAAGTTGAAGTCCAACCTAAATGTTCTCATTGTCAAAGAACCAGTCATATGGAAGATCAGTGTTTTGATCTCCATCCATGTCACCATTGTGGCAAGCAGAATCATTCCTCAGAAAAATTTCGCAACCAACAAAAATCAGCCAGATTGAAGATACATTATGAATGGATCGATCCTTGGGAATGGTCATCCACAGTGAAAATATTGTCTCAGTTCTACAACTGACTACAATCACACATAATGAAGCCAACAGTGAAACGATGATGGTACTCTCTGTTGGATACCTATACCAATAGGTTTCATATTTCATGATTGGCAAATTCAAATGCCAAATATGCTCTACTTTGCTGGTACAAAGATCCCATATTTCCTAAGGAAAGCCAAGGTGTGTACATGCCTGCAGCTTTATTAAATTTTGATGGATGGTCCAACAGTCTAATCTGGATCATGCCATGTTTCAATTTTTTGTTGTAGAATAGAGAAAGAAGTCTGTCCAAACTGTTTAATCTTGGTAGACTAGTAGTTAGGCAGAGAAGCTAAGGTTCCCAACTGCTTAATCTGGGGCCTTGGAAGAAATAAGGGTAGTACTAGATAGGACATCAAAGGAAAAAGCCAACGGAAAAGAAAAGGCACATAAAGGGTCTGCAAGTCTAAGTGCACCCTCCAAGAAGAAACAAAAAATGCTAGACAAGTAGATGGGTAGGTAGATGGGGTTGCAGAAATAGAGAGCCATCACCAATTGGCCTATTAAGTGCAAAAAACTTATGCCACTCAGGGTGTGGGCATCAAAGAAAAAGAATGGAGGACAAGCACGGAAGCATGTCTAACTTCCCTAGTTTCCCCCAGAAGTCATTTCTTACTAACATCCCCAGGGGCTTTGAGATCTGCTCAGGTCTCCAGTTCCACTCCTTTACATCACAAACCACTTGGTCAAACCATGGAGTTCAAGCATGAAAAGAAGCCACATTTCTTGTGTAAAAACATCCTTTTGCATCATTTTCATCTATCCTCAATATCCTAAGTCAAGTTCTATTTTTACTTGGTTTCACCCCTTCACTCACCTCACAAACCATATTAATCACTAGCCTATGTTCTAGCTCCCTAATTTCCCCCTCCCCCTAGTGCTGCAGCCAAGTCCCTTCCTTGGGAAATATTAAACCCTCAAGGGTTAGTGTTAGCCCTACAACCCTCCTAAAAAACTATGGATTTAAGAAAAACTATGGTTAGCAGGCATAAATAACTTTCCCCGCCCTCATTTAACATTTTCCCCCTTTTCTCCGCCCTAAACCCTTTATTATAAAGTTTTGAAATAAAATCTTTTTAACAAAAATGCGCTTAATAAACCCGAAAAACCCATAACCTAAGGTTCTAAACCCACCCCGCGCCCATTTATTAAACGTTTATTTTATTAATCGGGCGGGTCCCCTGTTATTAAAGCGCCGGCATATCCCGATCGCCGCCAACCGTCAAATCTCCCACCCCGCCATCCTACGGTGGGCGGTCGATCCGCCAACCAAGCTGCCCGACCTTTTGCGTCCGGGGGATGGGCGGTATTGCCGCCGTACCCCCGCCACGTGTCGGGCGCTGGGGTTGTTCGCTGCCCCCCCCCCTCCAAACCACTTACCACCTAAGGGCCTACCGGGGAGACCGCTTACCGCCCTACCCCTCACGCTGACGTCACGCCCCCGTCAGCATGACGTCACCCCACTTTTCCGTCGCCATGCCTCCACGTCACCCCTGCCCTGCGCATCGCCCTATCCACCCTGCCACCGTGTCAGTGCCACCTGGGCACCCACGTCACCTGCCACGTCACCTCCTCCATACCTGGGCCCATGATGACGTCAGCATGACGTCATCACAAAAAGGCGCCAATTCACCCAAAATGCATAAAAAGGCATAAAAACCGTTATTTTTTATCATTTTCTGCAAACAACCTGGAGCTCCGCTGAAGGCGAAATTCAATTTCCAACGGTCGAAAGGCAAAAGTGATCTGCCAGAGTTGCTGCCACCCCCATTATCGACTCAACCGCATACAATTCAACCAGTTCGACCGGTGCAAACGTCCTGTATGCCATTAAACCAGGTATTTTGCCGCAGGCGCCCTCTTGTCCACTGTTCTCCATATAAATCCTGTTTCCTGCTCAAGCAACTTAATTTAAGAACCCACATTGTTGAAGTTCACCTCTGAAAACTACCAAAGAAACCTCTGTAACCCCTGCACAAGAGAATTTCCAAGGAAACCCGTGACCCGCGGTAAAAATCTGCCTATTTTTCACAAAAGAGCAGCTAAAAGGCCAAGCCACAAGCTAGAAGAACTAAATTGCCAATTTCCCTCCCCTCTGGTAAGCAATTATCTGCAAGTGACCAGCTAACCAGCTAAAAAACACTCTGCTTCCTCAAAACAGAGTGCCCCACAGATTAAATAAGCCTGTGACAGCCCCCTTGAACTACCAAAACTACTCACTGCAAACAGACAGCAGTAGGCATTCCTCAGAACTCACACCAAGCTTGAAACACAGTAAAACCACCAACAAGACCAAGACAATGGCCACTCCAGCTGCTCTGGATGTTTTGCCTATAAATCCACCCAACAGAGAGCTAGAAGCTATACCTTTGGTGGACGATGATGCTCTCATCACAGATTTTGTGGCAGAGAGAAGCCATTTGCAAACATACTGCCAATTAAGAAACAGTCACTTGGACAGCAGTGACCTGTATGGGGTCTGGCAATCTAATCTACCCACCTACGTTCTGCCTTCTGTCAACATATTCCCTGAAATCATCCACCTATGTGCAGAGAACTATGACCAAAAACTCAGGGCTGTGAAGTCTCCATCTGGGAGCATCCTCTTCTATGTAACTCCAGACTCCATCAACCAGATGCTCAACTAGAAACAGACCTAGTTGCTATACCCCTTCTCCATGAACTATTTGTTGGATGAAGGCTCCAGAATTTCTAATTCAGACATTGTTGCCATAGCTAGGAATTTCATGAAGGCAGATTGCCAGCCCTCTAGGCCACCTCCTTTCTCCTATGAAGATTTCAATGAGGTTGGCAAGCTACTGATAGACATGCTGACCTCTGTGCTGGGGTTCACCACCAGCAAACATGTTGATATAACTGTGCCGGTCATGCTCTCTGCATACAGCCTGATGAAGCCCCCTGCTATGAAATACAACTACGCCAAGTACATTGCCAATAAGATACATGATCAATTGACAAGGCTAGACAGGGAGGCAATATTCATATATTCCTCATACATTTATCACTTATTCTTGTACTACCAGACAGATAGCTTCCAATGCTCAATCAAGAAGCTAGACTCACAGGGTGAGAGAAGGTCTGTGATCTTCTGGTCTTCAGTCTTCCATCAATTACAGAATTCCCCTTACTCTTACTGTGAATTCATTGATCAGTTTGTATATCCAGTTACATGCCTCTTGAAGAGGACACCTCCTATCAGATTGTCCAAAGATATGTAGAAGATCTTGCAACTATCCAGAAGCTACAAGATTGGTGATTGGTACTTGTACCAAAACCACATTGTCATCAGAATCTATGGCTATGAGCTCTGTCCCTACAGGCTCCCAAAGTATGTCCCTATGAGGCTATTTGCCCTGGAGTATTATAGACAGCTTATAAACTCCGACCTAACACACT